>JAQBSW010004835.1:0-64332 GCA_029291075.1 Eudiplozoon nipponicum | reverse complement strand
GCAGATACCGAAAACCACCTGACCACAAAGAAGCTCAATTGTTAGTCACAGTGACCAATTCTGGCTGTAATGAGAACGCACCCGCAAAACCACATACGTGAACAAATCAGAAATTCATATATAGAGTATGGAAAAGTTGGTGTGCGACTCTCAAATATATAAGTAAAACAAGTAAACAATTGTCGTTTGCGCGAATGTTGACAACAATTGTTTTAAACTAAGGTTTGCGAGCTTCATAGCATCTCCAATTGTATTGTTACAATAATGTCGCAAAATTTCATCAAGCTTCTATCAGTTATTTGAAGATAAATCAATAATAATTTTGCAAAATTATTAAAAAATGAATTTACATTCATTCTTCAAAAATGTAGCATATTATTTTACTAAAGTACTTTTAGCAAAGGAATTTTTTTTATGGACAAGTCATCCTGCTTTTTGTGTGAGCTCTTTAAATTGCAACCTGACTACCTTTTTAATAAATTTCGTGCATCCGAATTTTATTCAACGACTGAGATCTAGTCTAATTTTGAACTTCATAGGAATCGTTTAGCAGAAACTTACGGGTGTACTATTGTTAATTAAGTGCTCACATAATTGCATCTGTTTGTGCATGCGTGTTGGTGTGATTCTTACCACATAACATTCAAGAGGACGGTTGCTCTTCAATCGTTGGATTGAACTTTCTTCAGAATTTCGTTTTGTTGGCTTTCGCATGTGCAAAAAATTTTCCGTTTTGTTCGCCATATCTAATTGTTCAATAGCTGTGTTGTGTCGCCTTAGTAACAAAGCGGGTAAATAAAAGTGTTCCTATTTAGTTATGTGCTGAGCTGTCTATGTTTATGGGAGTGTGCTTGTGTACGAGTATGATTGCCTCGTATTGTATGAATAAGGGATGCTTGGGATTTTGTTACTTTCCGACCAATGGTTTTGCTTCGCGCCATGACTTCAGTGTTTCAGCTATTGTACGTACGAACTGTTCTTCTCCATCCGTATCTGGTTTGTCAATGAACGTTATTCAAATGTTGCGTTAAACCACAATGATAGCAATGGTAACTCTTGAAAAAATCAAAACCGATGTCATTTATAACTGCAGAAATTTATTCAAGTTGTAGTTTCGTGAAATATCTGGCCAATGTGTCAACAATAAGGATACTTTTGATTATGCAATGTTATATTCTTAAAAAGTTTATTTGTCTTACTCATTGAACATGGGTATAATAAACACATAGCCACGTATATACATATTTATTTATATTAAATTGAAGAATAATAGGATATTATGATATTTATACATCATTAGTTTAAACAAAAGATTGAACAAGATAGTAAATAAAATTCATCGATTTGACCGATCAAAAGAATATAAGTTGGCACAAAACAACTTTTCCCACGCGATGGATGGCTTCGTATGCATATCCGATGAATGGCAGCATACAAAAGCAAATACTCCCTGCTGAGAAAGCCGGCCTCTGCAATTCCAGAAAGCACTTTATAACTGTCTAACAGAAATATAATAACTTTATTTGGTGAACTAAATTTGCCGTGAAGCGTGACGTTTATTTGTACTGAGGGTTAACATACAATCAAATCCCACGTTTATTTTAATGCAATAACATTTCGCCCGGTTGTCATAGCATCAGTTCCAGAATGACAGACTCGAGAGAACTAGCTGGTGCTTCAAATAATATGCGCTGTCGAAAAGGGTACACCTATGGAAGAGCAACGAGAAAGCGCATGTAAAATGTATGAGAAACGACTGTGGGTGATAACTTATATATAATTTGTCAATTAGACAAGATGGATAAAATAAGGTTTGCATTTGTCTCTTTCACGCAAAGTTATTTTGAATTTTCTAACCACCACACACGCATTTAAAAGACATCTCATTATGTAAGTTAAATACATGTAGTGAAAACAGCAAAAATTTTACGTGTATGACAGGAAAGAAAATTTGATCCCAATATTTTGAGTCAAGTACAATGTTTGCGAGACTATTAGTAGGCCAGAGTGGCATATCTGTTTCTTCCGACCTTATGAATGCACTACAGATTGATTCCTGTTAACCTGTTCTCCATTGATTTCTGAAGATGCCCATCCGAGCTCGAGACTTATGACTATGTGCGACTGATATGTCGTTTGTGACGTTGTACGACTGAAATAAAACGAAATCAGTTTTTATCATGTTGGCATGCTTGATTTTATAGAGTTTATTCAGTCAACAGAGCTATTAAATCTAGCCGAACTTGCGTGTACTAACAATTTTATGCTTTACAGTGTTTACCTTATATCACCAAATTTACAACTCTAGATTTAGATCGATATTCATGTTTTACAGACAACATAAAAGAAGCTGGCACATAACTCAAATATTACTAGCACAACCGAGGACTTGACGTGTTAGCAAAAATTGTGGTACGAGTTTACCGGAAGAAGTTTCCTTGCTATCATAGGCAATGCTTACCTTATAAAATCATTCAATTTTTTTTATTAACTTACATATTTTTGTCGATACACATTCATGTACTGCGTCGAGATTTCTCAATATTAAGCACTACTTAAGAAGTATCCAATGAAGTTAGCAAATCCATTGCCCAAACTCTTATTTAGCAATTACAAATTTTCGTAAAAATGAGTATAAGGCAATATATTTAATGGAGAGTATATTATATTCGTCTATCTTGGCAGGTTATAAATATATTAGACTTTTGTAGTCTTTGGCGGCATTTACTGGCGTTCGCATTAAGCGGGTCGATTTCGGTATCATTCTGCATCAGGTGTGACGTATGCACAGTACGTATACTTCACTAGCGCTTTGAACATGCCGCCAACCATGAATACACATTAATGGGACAGCACATATTTTACTAACGTCCAGAGCGACGCCTTCTCTACTTGGATTTGCGTATCATATATTTATGTTTTCGTGTTGGTGTTCAATGTAATCTAGTTCAGGTTGTTGCAAGCGATACAGACACAAACATTGAATGAGCCTCAAATAACTTTACAACTGATAGAAATGTGCGGTAACTGGGTAATTTATTAGTATTATTAATTGAATCAACGACTTAGTCATAACCTTTCTCACTCATTTTGCTATAATAGCGGATGATGATGAGTTTATCTAGTCAACCGTGTTTTTTGGTAGGATATCAATTATAGCAGATTGGCAAACTTTTGAAGGTGTTTTAGGTAACAATTTAAATGCTACAAGGTATGAGTTCAACCAAAGCATTGGATGATTCACTGAGCATAGTAATTTTCTCAAATGTGTATATTTACCTACCCGCTTGTTTTTGGATTCTATCTACTTCAGTGAACTTGGCCTCGAAATAGGGTTCATGAACAGTTATGTTGACGTTAATTGAATGCTGACATAAATATATAAGCGATTAAGTTTTGTTTATCAATACCAGCTATATAAGGAAATTAAAAAAAATATTAACTTGTCAGTCAGAGGAAAAAGATAGAAAGCTTACTCGCTTAAATCGCCTCAAAAAATAAGAGAAAAAATTACAAGATCGGAAAATTTCTCTTCTGGGTATTAATTACTTTCGGTCCTGAATTTCATAAAATATTACTAGCAAAATTTGTGTTAAATTAATATCACTAACTCGCAAATTAAATTCAAAATTTTTCGTCATTTCTAAATATAATCATTTTTTGTTATTTAATTCAGCGTCCTTGTATGCAAATGCTTGGTGAATAAACTTATCAGATAGTATGATTATATAGCAATTATATTAAATTAAACATGTCATTATTAAGAAGATAGAAAAGTGCAAACAAAGAGAGTTTTGGCTATTTTCAGGTTGTAGACAACTCCGAGATTCAGGTAAGAAATGAGCAGTTTCATAAAGAATCCATGACTGCGACATTATGCTGAAACTTGTTTTAACTACCAGTTTAAAGAGAACATGATCTACAAAATAAAATCCAGATTTTGTTCGATTTTGTTTATTTAAAGATTCCACCGTAAGATAAGTTTCCATGCCCATGAGCCGGGGAAAGCTAACAAATTGGCGATTTGCAATGCCTTTCTTTAGTAATCGTGTACAGACAAGTTACCATGTGAAAGGAAGACAGCCATAAATATTTTGTTATTCTTAAGAGTTCCAAAAATGAGGCCTGCCATATTTGGACAAAATGCTCCAGGCCTTGTCATTGAATTGATTGCAATTTCCTCTTTACTTGTAGCAATAACTATCTGCTCCTGCATCATGTAAGCTAAGGGCTTTTCTACAGACCATCTCTCTCACGCATTGATTCTCTGGTTTTCAATTTATAAACTCAAAGAGGTCTAATATCCCTATTTCGGAAGGTCATTATGAAATTGAATTGATGGCTTCTTAACATTTCCTTGTATGCCTTTAATTATTCATTTATACAAAAGTGTTTCGTAGCAAGACCTGGATTGCTTGGCGCCTTGTTTTTTAACCGATGACAGATTCCATGTTAGATTGCAATGTCTCCCTCTCAGAAAACCTAACTTTAATTGACACAATAAAACTCATGTTAGTTTACATAAGCAGTGCTGTTTAACAGGTAGTGCACGAAAGCCGATTTGCAATCTTCGGCTGTCAATTGAAGAAATACATAACTGTCTCGGCATTTATTATTCTAATAAATCTTGTCCCTTTAAATAGTATTTCGTTGTTGAATTAGTGCCAGCAAATTAAGTGGTACTCAATAAGCACATTTAAACTGTGCCTAAAATTATGGTGGTACACTACAAAACGTGTGGTTTCTTTGTTTAATTCTAAATTAAAATTTCCAACATACTAATGGTATACATTGCTAAGTATTCAGCTTAAATTCAAGATATACCTTTTTCAGGGTAAACTAAGAATTGTATAGTGTAGAAAAGGCAATGCATCCAGTAGACCGGTTTTCTGCTTATTGAGAACTTATAACGTACTGGCCAGAATTTGCCGCGGATAGGGCTCGAACCTGAGCACGTCTGCTTCGGATTCTGGTACTCTAACCACCAAGTCATCCTGCTACACACTAAACACAATTTTCATTTATATACTAACTAATATCACTCGGCTAATCTTTTTTCTTTTAGGTGGAGCTTATATGGCATGCATTTAGACCGAAAGTTCCAATTAACCATCCCCAATCTGTCGTTATTGAACAGATACCACACTATATGAGGAAGTGGTATTGAAATGAACACTTACATAATTAAACCAAAATTGGTTGCGCGGGCGGTGATAAAAAATTATATAATGAAGGTTGTGATCTTGATGTAAGCACATGGCCCATTAGGTACATACATTTGTCAGAATAAACTAAGAACTATATAGTGTAGAAAAAGCAATTCATCCAGTAGGCCGGTTTCGTCCTTATTAGAAATTTATCGCGTATTGCCGCGGACAGGTCTCAACCTTGATTATAGTAAATTTTATCAACGCCTGTGCAGCCAATGCTTGTTTAATTATATCAATTCAGGATAGTTTGTTCAATATCCAAACAATTTTTAATCATTCAATAAAGAAAGCTATACCACTGTTTACCAGTATTAAAAAAATGTGGTGAGTAAAAGGTAGATAAATTAGTAACTTGCAACCACTGTGAAGATGTTTACAATGAAACTAGTATGTTAGCTCGTTAACACATCTTTATAGGCATACACTACAGTCACTTTTTGTATTAGTAAGATTTAGGGCCTGTACTGGTGAAAAGCTAAAGAAGGTTAACGGACGAGAATAGCAATATTGCGACAATAAGCGATAAGTTTTCCTCAGAACACTGTTCCCATTATACTTGCGTGACTAAATTGACTCCAGTTTGTTTCATTTTCATTCTGCGAGGTCAACACAATGCTAAAAGCTATGATCTCAATTAATTATGCTGGTTTCGGCGAAGGCAATGCAACGCATTCGAGACAATTCAAATATGCTAGACACAACGAGCAAATAATGCACCTCGAGGCATCATTTGTCGTGGAAAGCTGCAAATCATGTCTTTGCAATAAGTGTAGCTTTATCGTTTAAGATTTTTGAAAAAGGTGTCAGGATACACCATCTTTCGGCAATATGCAAAGATTTGTTGGTGATATTTCGACGAATTCTACTTTCCTTATACTTCATGAACAGCTGCATCAACAATCAAATGGACACTTAATCTTTAGGTCATGTTAGCAAGTTCGATATATGCGAAAACGCTAGTGTAACTTACCAGTCCAACAGTATAGCAGAACTATCGCCAGACACAAGAAGCGGCGCGTTTCAAACTTCTGTGGTCATCATTAGAGCAGGAGGGATAACTCAATAACGGGATTAGACCGCAATGCATATCTAATGAAAGCCAAATTGATATTTCCTGCTCTCACTTGTAGTAGCTTTTTATATATTGTACTTGACTAGAAATGCAGGCTGCATACTTTTTGTCACCATTCGCGCAACAATGATTGTTTAATTGGTTTAAAGTATTCAAGAAAAAAGTATATCAACATATATGTATTCACATTCAGTTATAAAGAATGAACATAAATTGGCCTCATTATTATATTGTTTGCAAATAATTTTGTGTCAATTTATATGTACGCTTAAAAATATATACACGATGTTGCCTCTATACATGAATCGAAGCAAAATGTTTGTGTATATTTAAAATTATAAATATGCCTCTCATAAAATAGTATGATTTTAGCGGTTTGTGTTCATAAAAATTTGTTGAAACAGAATTAAAATTAATATTTAAGCATCTATAGATGCAGAGAAATAATGAACATGCAATGATTTATTAGGTTGTCTACGAGCATATTATTTAAGATAAGACCAGAAGGTTGTGAACAAGCATCATGAAAACAAAGTATATTCTCATGCGTGGAGACGTTTCGTGCTTGTTGACGACGCATCAGGAAGAGAAAACACTACGTTCAAATGTGTCGTGGGTATAGGGCGTAATACTAATGAGCCGCTAGTAAGCTCGAAACGAATGTGCGCATGAGAATATACGTTCCGGCCATACTGTATTTGGTTTATTCTTCCGCTCATATTTGGTTTAGTTTGTTATTAGGTGCAAGATATCTAATAGAAATTGTATATATATATATATATATATATATATATATATATATATATATATATATATATATATATATATATATATAAAGATCCCAACAACAAACATTATCTAACTGTTATATATTTAATTGAATGATGTCATGATTACCACTCAATTCGATAACTAATATCGATCAAGGCAAAAGTATATGGATTTGCTCCATTCCATTGTGTTGGTATTATTTTCGGACTCGGCAACCTTATTGTTCGTTCCATGTACCTTTTCGGCAACCATAATTTTGATATCAGGTACTGACACAACAATCATAGTGCCGGTACCCTTTACAGGCTAGGTGTATATATTATTTTATGTGAGTTGGCTTTGAAGTCGCATTATCAAAGACATTAAATAAGAGTCAGCTTCACTACTACAGGTCTACACATTCGTCTAGAAGACTGTATCGTCCAATTTTACCACATTCCTCACTAAAATATAGTGTGGGTATAGGAGGATTTAGCGGCTCCCACTGATAAGTGGCCAGTAAACAAGAAAAGAATATGCACCTGACAATATACGTTCCGTTCATGCTGTCCTTACTTTGTCTTTCTTGTCATATGTGAAATAATTTGTTACTAGGCGCGCATTACCTATTACACAATTGCATATATTCAAGTTCTCCGCAACAAAAAGTTTATAACAAATTTTATTTAATTTAAATATGTCATGATTACCGAAAAATGTGATAGATGATATCGATCAAATCCGGAGCGCATAGATTAGTTGGGTTAGCTGGTGTTCAGAAGTAGGTCTATTTATCCATGTGGTAAAATTTAGCATTTCATGTTTGTGTATATATATATATATATATATATATATAGAGTATATATATATATATATATATATATATATATATATATATATATATATATATAAGTATTGGATTTTAAGTTGTATTGTCGCAGACATTAATTAGCTTTAATATTGCTTGTATACATTGTTCATGCCTGTCATGTTTATGTAGAAGCGATACGTTGGGTATGAGTAATAAACAACATATAACATGCCTCAAAGATAATTGCATGTTAGCTTATTATGAAGGAACTAAATTTTCTTTGATCACATGATTCTAAATAAAAATTTGTTGACAAAATTATGATCATGCCAGCATTATTGATTAAAATTTCACTAAAATGACTTATTAGGTTAACCAATCAATTATTGAGCAGTTCGTGGTGAAATTCGTTAAATCAGGTTTGCGAGCTTGAAGGAAACATCAATCCCATTGTATTTAACCAGACGTCAAACAACATAGCAAAAATATAGTAACTCATTGGAGTTTTGCTATGTTGTTTCTCAACTGGTTAATTATAATAGATTCTGTGTTTAATTCAAGCTTGATTCAAAGAATTGTTACCACCACCCGCGCGATCGATGGATTTTCAATTGTATTACCTTTATATATGTGACAAAAGCTGCCGAGAGCTAATGTTCGTCACTGCATATAAATTGTGCAGCCGATATTTCCAGTACTCTGATGATGATCATGGAAGGTCGAAACGCGTCAGTGCGTTGCGGCTGGCGTTAGTTTTGTTATATTTTCGACAACTGGTTAAATACAATGAGATTGGTGTTTACTTCTAGCTCGCAAGCTTGATTTTTAAGAGCTAAATTGGTTTTTGAAATTCAGAGACCTAGTCCAAAAAACTGTAAGATATTTTTAGCACAATATTTGGAATATGAAATAAGCACAAATCCTATATCATTTAATCTGTCGCAGATTAATGCATAAATAACTTACTCATATATTAAATGTCCGACTGTTTAGATCAAATGAGAATTGTGCTCGTCTCAACTTGGTAAATGATTTTTTAACAATCCTTATAAATTCTTTAAATTAAGTTTGCGAGCTTGAATTAAACACCAATCCCATTGTATTTAACCAGTCTCCGAATAACATAACAAAACTACCACCAGCCGCAACGCACTGACGCGTTTCGACCTTCCATGATTAACATCAGAGTCCGACGGCAACTGACTATCGAGGATCAGACCGCATTGAATATGAGGTCCAATTTAGATATGCGGCTCTCTACCTCTAGCAAGCATATCCAAATTTGATTTCCATATATATTCAATGCGGTTTGATCCTCGATAGTCAGTTTGCCGTCGTACTCTGATGATGATCATGGAAGGTCGAAACGCGCCAGTGCGTTGCGGCTGGCGGTAGTTTTGTTATGTTGTTCGACGACTGGTTAAATACAATGGGATTGATGTTTGCTTCAATCTCGCAAACTTGATTTGAAGAATTGTTACCACCACCCGCGCAATCAATTATTGTTAATTCCTTATAAATGTTTAGTGACTAATTTCCTATTGTTCGTGGATTTCCATTGCAGGAATTCACTCATAATGAGAATGACCGTGTTTTAAATTATTTAAAGCTCAAAGAATCTTAGTTTGTAAAAGAATTCATTTGAAGGTCTATAGTTTCTCTTTTATTGGCCAGGTCATGGTATGAAGCCCGGACTGCCGTTAATTACTTTAGTCTTACGGCACTTATGCGATGGACAAGTTTTTTTCTAGCATTCTTCAACTTTAACCGATTTCCCGAAATTTAACGTTAAACAGTAAATTAAATTGCCAACTTATTTAAAGTATTATATGTATTATTCTACTTATTATCAGGTTAACAATGTAGATTTTTTCAACTTCTTAAAAGCCTTTGTACTACCGCATGAAAACAGACAAACAGATTCAACATTTTTTCCAAATAAGCTTACGGTTTATGCAAACTAAAAAGTCCTGCTCTGATTGACAAGACTAGGCATTACTCCTTAGAAATACAACTCAATTCTTCAATTGCCACGTAATTCTAACGATTGTAGTAATGTTTCAACCGTAGACTTGTAGTTAAATTGATCAAAAACAATGTGCTAATAACTTCAAAAATCGATTTTATCGACAGTTTTAATTCAATTAAACTTTATTGAAATACGTCAACGACAATAAAATGCATTTACTTATAATGTCCCGCAATTCACAGCTTATTTTGTATGTCGAAGTTTTGCAAACCTGCTGTGAATGACGTTTAACAATAAAGAATAGTATTTTTAGAAAAATATATAAAAAGTTGGGCAGGATAAATAATATATGTTCACGTATATATTGTACGCATCGTATCAACTCCGACAAAAAGAATTAATAATTTTGATAGACCTAAACAATAAATGACTGCGAAGATGCAGATAAAAATGGTTTAAATTTAATTTTTGAGCATGCCATTAATACTTTTTCTGATATATATATATATATATATATAGAGTATATATATATATACATATATATATATATATATACATATCCTGCCTTTGGCTCGATTGCGCGTGTATGCGTTTTGTGCCTCCGTGTGCACGCCTGTTTGCATGTAAAGATCATTATAGCGGTATTGCAAAGTGATGTCTGAGATCTGGTCATCCCTTCGCAATACAGCGAGAAAGACCTTCACATGCAAACAGGCGTACACACAGACACAAAGGCATTCACACTTAACAATCAGACGAAACAAGAAATAGAAGCAAAACCGAGTCAGATTTGTTGCCACCCCCATAATCAAATGAAAACCCAGAATGCATATAAATGAAATTTTTTTCCAGTATAAACTAAGCATCGTATAAGAAATGTTATATTATCCAGTTTACCGGTTTCGTCTTTAATGGGAACTTTTCAAGAAAAATCTATAATTTTGCTTTGAATCTTGTTCGAACATGGACAAATTTCTTTGGAGTTTGTGATTCTAGCCACTGCGCCATCCTATCGCAAATGAATTCTTCTTCAGGTAGCATGGTGTCTGTTCTATAGTGACAGATTTTGAGTAGCTAGTTGGAAATTTAGATATATATTGTTACCACAGTCTCCAACGGAGGGAAAATCTCACCAAAATCTTAGGTCTGGGTACAACTGAAAGCTGTACGCTTTTTGCAGATGGATGGTGCGGTGAATGGAGTTACACGAACCGCGGCTAACGCGCCATCTTTCGTGCCCTGACCGTGGCAAACTCTAGACAGTTCTTCATTGTAGAACGATTAGATTATACTGACAAATGGATATATATATATATATATATATATATATATATATATATATATACATATTGTATATTTCTAATTAGGAAGAAAAAACACATTAATAACAAAATGGATAAAGGCCATTTATTTCGTGAATACTAATCATCGCTCTACAATCATTCATTTATATACATTCTGGGTTTTCAATTGATTATGCTAGTGGTAACAAATCTGACTCGCTTTCACTTTTATTTCTTGTTTTGGCTGGTTGGTAAGTGTGTGTGCGTTTGTGTTTGTGCGTGTGCCTGTTTCCATGTAAAGGTCATTCTCGCTGTATTGCAAAGTGATGCCTGAGATTTGGTCATTATTGTTTTGATGGCTTGAGAATAAACCATTTTTGCGCATTGTTCGCTGTTACATGTACGAGTGCTATTTTATTTATTATCGAGGCTGATACGTCGCCTCTAAATGCTTAGTTTAGGAAAACCTGCTTGACGGTATCCTCTCAAGTGCGAATCTGCCGTGGTCTGCTGTTGACATTAAATTAAATGCTCTGGGTAGTTGTTCGTTAGCAAAATTTTCCTAAGGTAGCCCAATTCTTACTCAACCTTGTGTTCAGAGCAGATCTTCCTGATTCTGTTTTCTAGGTTGCTTCTTTCGTGGGATTTTGGCACACTGCTGTTGTAGTGAATGTATTGCCCGGTGAAAGTGAGTTTGATGTCAAGGAAGGGAAAATGTCGTCTTTCTCTACTTCGAGATGTTTTCCTAAACTTACCATTTAGAGGCGACCTACCAGCCTCAATAATTGCACGGAGGCTGAATAGAATAACTGAAGAGAACTTTCCCAGTGTTAAAGTTAATATGACATTTAGCACACAGAGAATCATGAGGTTGGATGCCAAAGATCAATTGCCAATTCTCTCCAAATCATTCATAGTCTACGAATTCTCATGTATGTGCGGTAGCACATATATCGGACGTACGAAGAAGCAATTGATAAGCAGAATCCACCAACATTTGCCACAGAAATTGATTAAAAAAGGCTTGGCGCCGTCAGAAAAATCAGCTATTTCCGATCATATATTGGCAACGGGGCACCCTGTCAATTCGACCAATTTCACAATTCTACATAAAGCAAAATCAGAAAAATTATTATTTATTTCTGAAGCCCTTTATATAAAACAACAAGCACCTGACCTTAATTTTTAAAAGTTTCATCAACATTGTATTCTAATCGACTGGCCAAGAATAACAAAATTCAACAACTATCTACTAGTATCCAGGCAAGATCAAACAGGCCCTCGACTAGAATCAACAAACATGCCATCGGATTGGCAACAAATTGGAGGAAATACCAGAGGCGCATACGGTGACAGAAGTTTCCAAACAATATGGGCGTTCAACAATGCAATACACACTGGCGCTGTTACCATGTGCAGAACGAAAATTTGCGCAACAAGGTGAAACGATAAACTACACTGGAAAAAATAACACTCGTACATGTAACAGCGAACAATGCACACACATGGTTTATTCTCAAGCCATCAAAACAATAGTGACCAGATCTCAGGCATCACTTTGCAAAACAGCGAGAATGACCTTTGCATGCAAACAGGCACACGCACAAACACAAACGCATACACACTTACCAACCAGCCAAAACAAGAAATAGAAATAAAAGCGAGTCAGATTTGTTACCACTAGCACCAATCAATTAGAAAACCCAGAATAATGTATAAATGAATGATTGTAAGAGCGATGATTTATTAAAATTCACGAAATAAATGGCCTTTATCCACTTTTAATTTATTAATAATGTTTTTTCTTCCTAATTAAAGAAATATAATATGCTAATATTGAAATTAATAAGTATAATGAGGGCCTTCTATATATATATAATGGGATTGGTGCTTATATCAAGCTCGCTAACTTGACGGAAATATTTATATAGTGTTTATAATTACTACTTTTTGATCAAAATAATTAGTGTGTAAAAAAAATTCTAATACTATTCAGAGTATCCCATGTTTAAATTAATTGCAGAAATTCTTTTTTTAATTTCGTTTTTTTTTCGTTTGCAGTATTTTGATATATGGCGTCGTTGCCTTGTTGTACGGCTACCACTGCCGTCTAATTACATGAACGTAGCTTACCGTCACTTATTTTGTACATGTCAATTCTGTCATTTTTCTCTTTGATTTTACAACGCAAAATATTTCTTACATTGCAAGTATGTATTAGGTTTTGCGAACCTAGTAACAAATTAGTTCAGTTGTGACCAGAAGGATAAACCAAAGGCAGCATGAACGGAAAGTATAATCTCATGCACATTCGTTTCGTGCTTACTGGCGACTCATCAGTAGGAGCCGGTATTACGCCCCTTAACCACTATATATTTGGTAGAAGAATGTGGAATAATAGGACGGTACAATCTCCTACACGAATGTGAAAACCTGTAATAGTGAAGCTAACATAATCTGAAGTCAACGACAATGCGACTTCAATGCCAACTCACACTATAAAATATATATACCGAGTCTGTAAAGGATACTAACACTATGGCTATTGTGTTAGTAACTGATACCTTTTTGAAATCGATGAGTACCGGATATTAACACTATGGTTTCCGAGTTGATACATGATACCAACCTGATTTATATAAATTTATGCTAAAGTTCACCCAAATTGAGAATAACAACAATTTCCGAACACCTGCTACTCCAGTTGAACCATACACTCTGGCCTTCATCGATATCAGTCATCACATTTCGCGGTAAGCATGACATCATTCAATCCAATATATTACAGTAAAATACTGTTTGTTGCGAAGAGCTAATATATATGCAAGTATGTATTATGTTTTGTGAACCTAGTAACAAATTAGTTCAGTTGTGACCAGAAGGATAAACCAAAGGCAGCATGAATGGAAAGTAAAATCTCATGCACATTCGTTTCGTGCTAACTGGCGACTCATCAGTAGGAGCCGGTATTACGCCCTTTAACCACTATATATTTGGTAGAAGAATGTGGAATAATAGGACGGTACAATCTCCTAGACGAATGTGTACACCTGTAATAGTGAAGCTAACATAATCTGAAGTCAACGACAATGCGACTTCAATGCTAACTCACACTATATAATATATATACCTAATCTGTTAAGGATACTATCATTATGGCTATTGTGTTAGTAACTGATACCTTTTTGAAATCGATGAGTACCGGATACTAACACTATGGCTTCCAAGTCGGTACATGATACCAACCTGATGGATATAAATTTATGCTAAGGTTCACCCAAATTGGGAATTACAGCAATTTCCGAACACCTGTTACTCCAGTTAAACCATACACTCTGGCCTTCATCGATATCGGTTATCACATTTCGCGGTAAGCATGACATCATTCAATTCAATATATTACAGTTTAATACTGTTTGTTGCGAAGATCTAATATATATGCAAGTATGTATTAGGTTTTGCGAACCTAGTAACAAATTAGTTCAGTTGTGACCAGAAGGATAAAACAAAGGCAGCATGAACGGAGAGTATAATCTCATGCACATTCGTTTCGTGCTTACTGGCGACTCATCAGTAGGAACCGGTATTACGCCCTTTAACCACTATATATTCGGTAGAAGAATGTGGAATAATAGGACGGTACAATCTCCTAGACGAATGTGTAAGCCTGTAATAGTGAAGCTAACATAATCTAAAGTCGGAAACCATAGTGTTAGTATCCGGTACTCATCGATTTCAAAAAGGTATCAGTTACTAACACAATAGCCATAGTGTTAGTATCCTTTACAGACTCGATATATATATTATATAGTGTGAGTTAGCATTGAAGTCGTATTGTCGTTGACTTCAGATTATGTTAGCTTCACTTTTACAGGAGATTGTACCGTCCTATTATTCCACATTCTTCTACCAAATATATAGTGGTTAAAGGGCGTAATACCGGCTCCTACTGATGAGTCGCCAGTGAGCACGAAACGAATGTGCATGAGATTATACTTTCCGTTCATGCTGCCTTTGGTTTATCCTTCTGGTCACAACTGAACTAATTTGTTACTAGGTTCGCAAAACCTAATACATACTTGCATATAATTAGTTCTTTGCAACAAGCAGTATTTAACTGTAATATTTCTTACATATTTGGTTTGGCAGATAAAGGGAGAGCCATGTATAATACGTGAATAATTCAAAGTAGAAATTTATTCTGGAAAATCTAAGGACGGCGTGGTGTCATAATGAGCATACTCTCTTATTACAGCAATGAAATACCTTTCAATTTCGCATATCATGTAAGCCTATCTCAACGAGGAGGATATTTGGTTGCAATCGACCAATAAACCTGAGTTAGTCTGTGGGGTTCAGCGGACCAGGTGCAGTTTCAAAATCTAGATGCTCCAATAATATCGAGCTTGGCCTAGTCGACATTTAGTACTCAGACAGAAATGACC
Source organism: Eudiplozoon nipponicum (assembly GCA_029291075.1). NCBI lineage: Eukaryota > Metazoa > Platyhelminthes > Monogenea > Mazocraeidea > Diplozoidae > Eudiplozoon > Eudiplozoon nipponicum. The sequence continues at coordinate 48,792 of JAQBSW010004835.1, read as the reverse complement.
CGGGCGTCTAAGAGGTTTACATTGGATAGTAGCAATGGAGCATACACAATATATTAGGCTAATTAAGCGTTAAAATTACCTAAGATAGCTCAAACAATCCAGTTAGTAGACATTGAATTCGCCACTCTTATGTAATTCCTGTGTGAGAGTCGGAACAGTCGAATGAAATTAAACGTCCGGTAATTTAATATAAGGCAATTGGACAAATCTGTACCACAACACCATAACGGTATGAAAAGAAGGTGTTCATTTGAAGAACAAGAGGTAAAATATTTGTATTATAAATTCATGAATTGCTTTGAAGATACGAAGGCCGTGGCTTCAGTGAGTAGCTGGATAGAATGGAACAAAATGGGCGGGACCCATTTCTTGTAAGCAATCTGCTCGTTTGATGATGCATTGTTCATTAAAAAATGATATCATAGCCCTAACTTACACAGCATTAGATATAAATTTATTTTTTGTCATATTTAAAAAATAAATAATAAATATTGCCATTATATCAGAAATTAATATAATTTACAGCTCAATCAAAATCACCTTTAATAAAACAGCGAATTAGAATGCCAAATTTTCACACATAAGTAATAACTGTCAATTGCGAACGTCTAAATGAAATTGGTCTTGTTTAAAGTCATATATTCTACAAGCATTCTTAAATTTTTTGACATACATATCAGGCCATTTTTTGTTCAAACAACTCTGCAATTTATTTCCAAGATATTTATAGTGGCTTTGGTATTATTAAGGATACAGACATCAGGTATCCTACATTCCAAAAGATGTGCTTAAAATATAAATATCAACAAAATTGTATTTTCGGAAACATTTACCTCACCAGATCTGCATCCTATCCGTGGTTTGGAGAAAATATGGGTTTTGTCGCAAGCCCAGGATTTTCACCTGTGTCCAACAGTGTCGAACGCGATATTTCACTTCATTGGAAGAACTCGACCACGTATAGTGTCCTTAACTTCAAAGATCTGACTCGAGCTCACGAAGGGAGATGGCAGTGCTACGCGTGCCCCGGCGACAACCCGACGGCTGTTCAGATGGCCACTCACGATATAAAAGTCAAAGGTGAGCTAGAGAGGAAATTCCACAAAAAAATTTTTTCTCGCTTTATTATTTTTTAGGTTATGGACACAGATTTTTGTTTAACATTTGACTAATTGAAACTACCAAAATGGTCATCGTAATGGGAGAAGAATCTAAAGAGCATCCACCTTGAAAACCTGTATTCTTTTTCGTCTATTTTAACGTGCATTTGACGTACCAGTGTTAGCCAATTAGTAATCAAACTAATATCATTATTAGATCAATTCAAAGTTGTTAATTAATTAACAATAGAAATATAGCATAAAACAAATAGATAGATATCTAGTAGGCAAAAATGTAATATGAATGAATGGAATCACCTACTGATAAACATATTTTAATTATATGGTCATATAAAGTGATAATTTGCATAGCATTGAAATTAATACATTTTAAACGAATGTAGTTGACAGATACAATAAGGGAAGTGTTAATTAATATGATCGTTTTGTTGCAGACATGAGAATTTAGATACGAATATTTAAAAAGATACCAAAAACTATGTTACAACAAGTAGTCTTTAACATAAAAATGAACTAATAATTTTATCACATTACCTGTTATCTTATTTTAATCTCTTATTTGTATCCCTCACTTGGGATAGTTGGTTGAAAATTAACAATCAATTTACAAAACTAAAACGCCTAAGTAGATTTAGCTTATCAGTAATGACCAAAATCAGATGACAAACTGAATTTCTTAGCAGTTCTTGGCCATAAAGCGAATCGTTTCTATATATGCTACAGCTGGTTTAGTGTAAGGCAATTGCATAATACAATTTACATTATTGTAAGTATGTATTAGGTGTTGCGAGCCTAGTAACAAATTAGTTCACTTGTGACCAGAAGGATAAACCAAAGACAGCATGAAGGGAAAGTATAATCTCATGCACATTCGTTTCGTGCTTACTGGCAACTCATCAGTAGCAGCCGGCATTTAACCACTATATAATTTCGTGAGGAATGTGAAATAAAAGGACGTAGTATCTCCTAGACGAATGTGTAAACCTATGGTTTTGAAGCTTACATAATATAAAGTCTCGACAATGCGATTTCAACGCTAACTCGCTTTATATAATCTATATATATATATACGGAATCTGTAAAGGATACTAACACTATGGCTATTGTGTTAGTAACCGATACCAATATTAATGTACCGAAACGGTAAATGGTACTAAAACTATGGATTCCGAGTCTGTACATGGTACCAACATGATGGATATCAATGTATGCTATAGTTCATCGAAATGGAGCATTACAATTATTTCTGAACACATGTAAATCCATACACTCTGGCCTTGATCGATATCAGTTATCACATTTCGCGGTAAGCATGACATCATTCAATTCAATAAATAACAGTTAAATACTGTTTGTTGATGGGAACTAATACATATGCAAGTATGTATTAGGTGTTGCGAGCCTAGTAACAAATTAGTTCACTTGTGACCTGAGGGATAAATCAATTCAACACGCATTGTTATAATCGTACAATGTACCACACATCTCATTGCTTACACGTCATGGTATATGGCCAACTTTCCTCCATATAATTAGAACATGATAAAACTGACACTTATCAACTGTCTTTAAGTAGATATATCTCTACATTGTGACAGGTGAACCAGGTTGTAATATATATATATATATATATATATATATATATATATGCGATTGTGTATTAAGTGATTACTTGCTATTGGCTCAACGAAACATATTCTAGGCGGAACAAAACTGTTTGTTAAGTAATTTTAGTTTCACTGTCTAATTGTTCAATCCTAATGTATAGTGGGTATATGTCGTGATACCGGCACCTACTGATGAATCGCAAGTAAGCACCAAACGAATGTGCACGTAGTATTCGAATTTCCGTTCATGCTGACATTCGTTTATCCTTCTGATCATATTTAAACTACTTTGTTACTAGGTGAGCAACACCTAATACATAATTAAATGTTTGCATTTGTCTGACATTACTGTGATTGTGGGTTATTTTTCCATTCAGTGATTTTCCATTTTATATTTGAGGATATTTTTTATAATTATACTTTTTGTAAGTTTATACCCAGCTCACAACATCAAAGGAATTAAGCATTCCGTTAGATATCATTAAAATAAAGGAATATTAATTCGCATTGAGGTAGATTGGATAGAATGTAGAAGACCGAAAATTTGCCTATTTTTGATAAAAGAAGAGCGAATTGATATTTTAGATATCGAGATGTTTAATCCGTTGTCGAAGAAAAGTATTTGGTGACCAAGTAACAAATAGTGTTTATCACATTTAAACAAAGCCAATTTATTGCAGTTTTATCGAAAAAAAAGTGCTGTATAATGCAAACGTATCTTATTTGACATGGGAAATATTTTTAATTTATTACAGAATACCACGTAGGTAAAACTTTTTTATCCCTCAAGTAAGCAATGAAGCATATTGCAGGTATTATACGTATAAGATAGACTGAAGTTAAATTTCTGCTTTATAAAATACCTTCATTTAAACTGAAATTATGTGAAGCTCTACGTAAGCTAACCAAGGAAATATCTATTTTCAAAAGATCCATTAAATATTGTGACTAACATTTCAATATTTTTAACGTTGTTTTTTGCATGTATATATATATATATATATATATATATATATATATACTATATATATATATATATATATATATATATATATATAGAAATCAAAAATAGGTATGCGGTTCTACCATCTAGTAATTATGCATACATTGTACCTGATTGAAAATCTCGGCTGGACAACTTTCCACCTCTTTTTTAGAATATTACGAAAAATAATAACATGTCCCAGAAAGCACTGGTATAGCTATTTCGATCTATAAAAACTATAACAAATATATGCCTATATAATTTCAAATTTTTGGGCTTCTTCTTTATATTTAAGATGATTTTGTTTCACTGTAAATAATCAAATATGATTTAAAAGAAACATGTTGCGCGACAGGGAATAGATCATTTACCTGATTATCGGGTTGCGATCCGATTTATTTGCATCCACTGTCTTACTGATTTTTTTCTCCAGAGATTTCGATATCCGGATACGGATATCTTTTTCAATGGAAAGCTCATCCTAATAAGTTGAGAATCAATATGTCAATTAAATTAATATTTCCACTTGACATATTGATTGTCAACTTATTATGATGAGCTTTCCATTGAAAAAGATATCCGTACCCGGATATCGAAAATTCTGGAGAAAAAATCAGGAAGACAGTGGATGCAAACAAATCGGATCGCAACCCGATAATCAGGTAAATAATCAAATATGTTATGCCCATACATTTTAAAGATTACGCTTGAGTATTTAATTTAATAACAAACCCCATTTTCACCGACCACGCGACAACATAACTTATGTCGGCTAAACATACGGGCAAGTTGGAACTCGTTTTGGGAAAAGTAGAGCACAACAGTGAACTGAGAATAAAATATGGAGGATAAATAGGATTTTTGATGCAATAAAGAGTATAAAAATATGACCGATGGTTATTCCATGTGTTCTAGCAGGATTTAAATAATCTCTGCATCACTATTGTCATCAAAGGATACAAGATTAGATTTTTATATTACTTGAATAATTTCCTAATTATGCGGTGGCAATTTCACCTCATATATAAATATTTATTATATGTTAATACTCATTCATGTTAATTGCTTTTGGCAAGAAAATCGATCAATATCTTTAATCATATGAGGAGGCGTAATTTAAAGAATAGCGAAAGAAAATGCAGCACCCACAATTATGAAATAGCTGACATAGTACCATGAAGATGCCGCGCATGAATGTGATTACGTTAGCAGAATCCAAAAAATATGCACCTCGTGTCAGTACATAATAATGAGCACAATATTTTTTTTAAATATGCTAAAATCAAAAGTCAGTAGAGCCACAAACATAGAATGGTCGCGTGCATGTGTCTGCAACGTTCTGTTTGCATAACTTGAGTTCTATAAATATTCAAAATTTGTTGATAAAGTTCAATCAAACGGTATAAAACTAAGTTGTTTTTGCACATAATTAAAAGTTTCCGTAGAAATGAAATAATATCCCGAACATCGGAGGACAATTTAGCATTTAAGGGCGACAAATTGATATATTTTAAGAATAAAATTGCAAAGTAGAAAGACTTACTATCTACAGTAAATTTTTAAACCAGATATTTTCGAGACTTTTAGAATAAGAAATTTAAAATGCAAGCAACTCTGAGTGTAAAACAAAAGAATCCACTTTCATACTAAATCTATGTTATATGGGTGTATAAAAACAGAAGTATATTTATATTTTGTCAGAACAGGCAAAACTTTGCAACACACAACAAAGTTTGTTCGTCTTGAAGATCGTTGTCGTCCTTACTGGTAACTTTTTAAGTTCTGTCAGATATTACCGCGCACAGGCCTTGAGCAGGGGCACATTTAATACGGAGAATGTGAATGTGTCCACTACGACACCAATACCGCATTATTCTCACACTTTGAAGTCATATAATCTTTTAGTTTTCTGGTTATACTTGTTTTCAGACTATTCCTATTTGGAATCTCCTACGACCTGATGTTCTAACTGGATAGCAAACGTTGCTATATGGCACAAAATTGCATGCAATGAATTGTCCGGGTGACACTGGGAATAGACTTTCGAACTACGAAGTAAATGTGCCCGTGTTCGAGTCCCGTCCACGGCAAATCCTAAGTAGAACTAGAAAAGTTACTAGTAAAAACAATATCGTCTAAGGGATGGATTGCCTTTACTAGGTGATGCAGTGCTGAGTTTAGATTGGCAATAGATATATTATCAAAACCCTGTCATTAGACTTCAAATCAATGTAGTTTCCCCAAGTAGCATGGCGTTTGTTGTATAGCAAAAAATCTGGGTTCGCCAGATGGAAATTTGGAACTTTGGATATCCAAAATATGTTATACGTGAAGAAAAGGCTAACCAGAAATCAATTTAATTTATAACTCTAAACTGTGTGTTATATACGGTGTGAATCGCGAATTGGATAAAAACACAAACACCGAAGAAAGTAATCCGCAGTTCGAGTCCCATTCGCGAGAAATTACGGAGAGTAGTTGCGACGTTTCCAATATGGACGAAACCGATCTACTGGGGTAGTTGTCTTTAATCCATGAAAACATAATTATTTTAAACTGGTAGTAAATTTGTAGTAAGAATCCTGATTTTTTATATAAAAAAACATATTTATACCAAACTCCTAGTAAGCCGTCGGGTCCGGACTAGATTTAAAATAAAGCAGTAACATTTTCTGTAGGCATTGTTAATAAATGTAGGTGAATAAGCCCTTTAAATGTTTAAGAATTTTAACATGATGAAGATATAAATATTCTGCTTATGTTGTTTGCAAATTTTACTACTTTCATGTCTCAATAAAATAAGTAAATCCAAATATTTCAGGCCAAAACATAGAATCTCGTTTTAAACAACAAATACAGTTTAATCACGATTTTATTTTTGCAGGAAAATACATGTTAATAGAAAATCAGCTCCGCTCTTTTTAAAGACGTCATGGGATTTTTTTCAAATCCACAATTAGGTTTGTTTGATAGATTGGTGTTTATCGCAAGATCGCAAAACTGATTTAAGCAATTGTTATCTCTATCCGTGCAATCAAAGTCTGCTTGATTTTACGAATTACAAAAGTACGATGAAGGCTGCAAATATATTCTTTTCGTTAAATCAAGTTTGCGAGATTGAAGTAAACACCAATCCCATTGTATTTAACCACTCGTCGAACAGCATACCAAAACTACCGCCAGTCGCACGCACTGACGCCTTTCGCCATTCCATGATCATCATATCTAATTTTGTATGCGAGACTAGTAAAGGTGAGAGCCGCATATCTAATTTTGCTTTCAATATATATGGAATGCGGATCGATCCTCACTAGTCAGTTCGCAATATTTATTGCGTGCGACTGGAGGTAGCTTTGGTATGTTGTTCGACGACTGGTTAAATAAAATGGCATTGGTGTTTACTTCAAACTCGCAAACTTGATTTAAAGAATTTGTACCACCACCCGCGCAATCAATTTATTGTTATATGTATTGGCTATATATTCTGTTTGTGTCTGTTTAGATCTTGTGCATTCGATATTTACAGTCAAGTAAGATTTATGTGAGACTGCTGGAGACAAGGGCCGCCTATTTAGTTATTCTATAACTTCAATGAGTATTCTGTGTTTATCCTCATTGCACCGGTCTCCGCTTTACCAATAGTTCAGGACGGGCCAATACTTGCAAAAACCATAGTATTTCTGTGTTGTGTAATTGGATACTTTAAAAATGGATATGCGTCTATCTCGAGTACGAAAACTATACTTAATGTTTTACAAACGTTTATACATCGATAAAAGGTTATCACTATTTTATTCTTATGTATACTACGCAATGTAGGTATCGTTACAAGTTTTAACTGCGAAACATGAGCACGTTTGATCTATTCTGCCCAGTGAAATTTCATCATAATTAACTCTTCCATTTTAGCTTTGCTTTATTAGAATTTGTTTTTCTTGTAATATGGTCTTTCAATCTAGACATCTACCAAAATTTAAATCCATTACTAATAAATGGTGTAATTAAGTTTTCGCATGCGTGATGGATAGATTGATTCCACATAAGTAGGATTCGGAACTACGTCTGAAATCCGCTCTTCAGTTGACCGAATAATATGGACTGATCGGGATAAAGTATCATTGTGGCTCACTTGACCCACTTTTATTAACAATAGGCAAAAACAAAAGCAAGTCTTTCTGTGATATAAGAACTGACGGTAAATATAATGCCGACGCAATACATTTTGAGATAGAAGAAAGAATATTGTTTACTTTACAACACAATGAACGAACAATCTGAACATTTAAAAAAGCCTCGAATGATTCATCCATCACTCTGACATGCAATCTGGTATAACAGATACCTAACAGTCATCTCGTCATTCAATTGTATAATCAGGGTTTCGACTCCCTAACATTTATTCGTTCATGATAAAACAGAGGCGTCAATTCAATCAAGCCTATGATCGTTTCTCAAAATGGAAAGGGTTCTGCATGAGAAAGTTATGCTTTTAAGATTCGATAATTAGGCTACTAGAAACCACCTCCAATTAACTAAACCAGTTTTTTTGCATCATCTGCAAGACTTTTCCGTACAATTTAAAAAAATAAATATTGACATACAAAGGCTTTTTATAAGAAACGACTGTTTAGCTATCAATGATAATTTAAAGTGTAAAATGGAAATTAAAAAAATTGTTTTTTTATTTTATTTATGTAAATAAAACGTGTTCAAATTTGCCTTGCAGGAACGAAAGTAGAAATCATTTGACATAACTTACCGAATAAGTCGATAGATTTGTAGGAGTTTTCTGAATAGTCTATTTCATATAATGAGAGAAAGCTAACTGCTAGTTAAACGAATTTCATCGGTTCCCTTGCTAAGATAATTTATATTGCTAAATTGTAATGAGTATACAAACTGGGTCGATAATAATATAAGTATGCCATATTAGCACCCTCTTAACCGTTGCATACATTTATGCTTCCATGGTTGTAAGTTTAGAGAAATTCATCGAGTGCATTTCTCATAAAAACATCTGTCAAACACTGACTTATACTCAAACAAATATTTACTAATTTTGACCGCTATCATGCTTTCCAATTTTAAAGCATTCGCCTTCCGTTAGGGTAATATTTTGGCTAATTTGAAATAAACCTGCCTCAAGCAACTGCTTAGGAATGTCAAATTGCTTCAACTATAATACGGTGAAAAAGAATTATTAGGGAGTCTTTATGTTTCATCACCCACACGTAATTTTTATGTCAGCTAAATTTTTTTCTTTTATAGAATTTGCCTCGACTTGGTTATTGGAGAGCCTATTTTCGAATTTTCATAAAAAATAAATTTCATACATAAATTAAGATGTGTATATATGTGTGTGTGTATGCGCTTTGTGTTTGGAGAAAGAGTAAGACGGAGCGATACGAATAGCATGTTCGTTAGACAAAGTGACGACTACGGACAAAATGGATTATTTTCGTGAGGTTGAAATTGTTTGATTGTTTGTAAAGAAGTTAAATTATTCTTACCTGGACGAATGCTCGTCCTGCTTATAATGAAAAAATTGTATTGTCGAAAATGCAAAAGGCTATACTTTATGTTCAATAAATTTGGAACTGCAATTACAATTTTTTTTAAATACATTTAAGTGACGATGTGCGTTAAAAATGTAGCTGAGAGCGAAAAACTCAATCAACTTCTAGGATAAATAAAACTGCAATTTTTGCGAAATATTTTATTTTAAACAAAATACCGCTTGTGTGTGCGTGTGCGTGTGTAATAGGTTAATTGAACAATTTTTAACAAAATGCAACCTCAAAATTGTGTTATATTAGATATTGCTCAAACACTAAACTCACGGACAAATCTCTACCTGAATAAATATTATTGATTCTGTGCTTATTTACGTTTGATCTAGTTTAACGACGATTTTAAATTAGAAAATAATGTAGGCACTTTCGTTTCAGCATTTGTCACGCACTCTCTTCCTCAAACAAAATTTCTATAGAGAATCATGGCATTTGTATTAGCAGCAGTAAATATTGCACGAATATCTAGCGATTTAAAGTTAGTTAGACAAGTTTGTAGTAGAAAATTTAGACAGGTTTGGGATAAGTGTCAATTTTCGCCTGATGAAATAAAAACGGGAGCTACACACGCGGTTCAATGAGATTTGCTTATTAAATAAATTATAAATATAAATCGTGTTTTAAATAATGCCTTCTGTTTTTATTAGGTTTCATTAATATTTTTGCATACTATAGTTGGTTTAATAGTCTATTATACATATATATATATATATATATATATATATATATATATATATATATATATATAAGCTATTTTTCGCCTTTCTACTTTCCTCAGTAAGGTCTACCATTAAAAGAAACAAATAAATGTTAATTAAAATTGAATAAAGTTTGTTGACTTTCCCAAATATGGCCAATATTCAATAGCATTAATGCGAGACTATATGGCTGGGAGCCGAATATCTGATTTCGAATACTATATGCGCATTGCAATTTGATTCGCGATAATCAATTTGCCGTCGTGCTTTAATGACGACCTTGTTAGATTGAAAAGCACCAATACCTGGGAATAGAATTAGTTTTTCTGCGTACAGCAACAAGGTAGTTAAAATGATGTTGGTGCTTGTCTCTAGTCCGCAAACTCGATTTCGTGAGTTCTTATCACTTATTGAGCAATAAATATTTTTTTGCCAGTCGAATCCTATTTTCCCACAAGTTGTCAATTAAATTTAGCTAGTGGTTAACATACTTTTTTTTAATGTTGATAGGCATATTCATCTTTTACATGGCGAATTAAATTTTCAATGTCACAAATGACCAAAGCGTAATTTCATATCGGTTTATTCTGAGCAAACAAATATGAGCTTCAACCAGATTTAACTTTTATCATTTATTTATATTTAAATATACTTCATAGTTTGCGAATTTGCTGATTTCACCAACAGCATTATAATTGGAGTTTTTGTGACTTTTCGACCAACGTTGCCGATTGTCTACTTCAGAATCACTCTGATTAGAGTAGGGCAAACATATAATGAACGTGGCTAGAATGAACATTCCAAATAATAACGAATAAAATTACTATAGCGCTCTATTTTGAACTATTCGCAAAATGTATTTTTGTATAGCTTTCTATTTCCGGGGAATGGCAAAATACCTTAAAATCGAAATTCAATGCTAAGCTTTTATGAAAATTTTAACTTTTGTTTGGCGAGTTAAATTGATATTTGGTTGTTTTGATAATGACTTGCATTTAATGACTAGGACTGCGATAGAATTTGGGTTTCGCTAGGTGTTCTCGTTTAGCAAATTCATGTAAAGCGCTTAATACAATGTGCGATCCATTTTTGCAATTTTGGCAATTTATTTGTAACTAGTTTTCGGATATTTAATTTTCCACCATGCAAAATATTCATTAACCGGCTACAAATTTAAAGTTTCTCGATTAATTAAATGAAGAAAAACGCCCTCATGCGGTGATGATATCGTTGAGTTTTAATACGCAACTTGCTTTTCAGGGATTATTGATAGTACTCGCAGGTCGGTAAAAACTTGATTCCATTACATTTTCAAGTGTACAGATTTTGCTAACCATTTTTTGATTAGCGCTCACTTGCTCTTTCATTCTAAAGCCGCCCAAAATTTGTTTCTCCGAAATTTTTTGTGAAACATCATTTCCGATTTTTTTTCCAAATTTGCGGGACTTCATTTCCAGGCGCATCTTCAGGGTTGACACCATACTCCCAGAAAAGACCATGTGTGGCAAATGTGATATCCTCAGTCGAGACAGGTCTATTTATATTTATTATACTTCCTAAAGTATTGTATTTTTATGACCCAAAGTTCGACCGTTATACTTATACTACTATATAAAATTAATGAACGAAAATACCCACATCGCCCCACACCCAACAACCTATACATATATATATATATATAAGCAATCAACTGAGATCCCTCCCAGACCATATGTAGATATTCACATGTCAATCTAACCATATATATATCTGTATATATATATATATATATATATATATATATATATATATATGTACAAATCATTGTTTTCAGCTATAAATTTAGTGACTCTAGATGTTTTGTTATACACAGAAAATTCTCCGACCCCCATTCCAATGACTCCAAATCAAAAGAATGTCATCTAAGTATCTTAAATGTATGTTTGGTTTGAGAGTAAATCTGAACAAGAGATTTTTTTCTATGTAATGCATGAAAATGTCAGTGATTGGGACAGATAATGGTTATCCCATAGAAACACATTTAACTGGTAGGTGCAATTCTTTCCTAAATGTAAAGTATTTAGAGAACGTACAAATTTTGAACATTTACTTTATCCTCCTTAACATCTTTTTACTACCTTCTAATATTTCAGGATATTTCGTTAAATAACAATTGACACACTCTAATGAAACCTGCACCGGAATTTTAGCATAGAGCTATACAACATCCAGACTTGCCAGTATATCATTTTTCAATAATTTATATTTACTTTTTATAGACATTAATGTGATAAGTGTTCTTCAATATATAATCTGCAAAATATATGTATTTTCTTACTCTATTAATAGAAATGTGAACATTTTTTTAATTTTTTGAATTGTAAACATTCACAATTATCTAATGTGGATTACCTTTTTTTATGAAACTTTACTATACCAGGTACACTTGGATGGACTTTGTCTCTTTGTATTAATGTGTTTCGGAGCACTGAATTTAATTCCCCAGACCCAAACATTTGATTGACTTAAGTCTTATCCCCACCTTGTAATTTATCTCTTCTGTCCTTATTTATTTTTTATAAACTTCCTCATTAACTTATTGTATATATTATATCCTATTAATCCTCATTCCTCATTAACACAGTAGCTCCAAATTTATCTGCTCCAAGGCATATTTGATTATAAGATAACAAATCTGATCTCAATCATTTCAATTCATAATTCGGCTTACATTTATCCTCTCAATGTTCTAACACAAATTTGTTAACGTCCAATTGAAAAATTTAATTTTTTCTTTTTTTCGGAAGAATTGAGTGATCTTATCTGTCCTCGTAATAAGTTCAATTTTAGGCATGTATTCAATGGAAAAGGTTGTGTTCTGTTTTAATTTAAGTATTCTCTTCTCATTATCCTTGAGTTTCATAGACGATAAATTACTCACCCATTTAAAAACAGAAGAATCTTTTGGAATACTTCTCGGAGGACTATAAATTCTAAAGTTTGCCAGTTTCTTTACATGTCTCTGTCTAACCTTCTAAATTTTTTTATTCCAAGCCTTGGCAGTGAACTTTTTTATGAGCTTAAAATTCGAAGTATGTATTTTCAAGAGCAACGCTGAACTTAATCTAGTCTTTTCACTATTTTGTTCATATTTATGTCTACCTTTAAATTTTATTAATAATTTCATGAAATGTACATAAAATTACAACTTCATAAAGTTTCCAACCCTCTACAGCTAAAATGTTAGTCTGAATCTAAAGCATTTGGGTAAGATATTGAATTTTAAACATAATTTCAAGAATGCGGTATTCTCCACTTGTCTTACAGCTTGTTCTTTGCAAGGTTTGTCTTGGTAAAACAATTCAATGATTGTTCCTTTGTACTTCCGATGGAGATCGGTATTGAATGACGAAAAACTTTCCTGCGCAAAGATGTGGTATCGATGTTTATTTAATTTCCGGTACAGATTACATTAGAGAGTGTCAAACGTTGTTTAACGGAATGCCCTGAAATACTACAAGATAGTAAAATGATGTTAAGTAGTATTATGGAAATGGTAAAAGATTTTTATATCCTCTACATTCTTTATATTTATAAATGAACTCTACCTAGAAGTTAAATTTGTTCAAATGGATAACCATTATTGGACGCCTGTCACTAATATTTATATGCATTATTTAGAACAAAAATCTCTTGTTTAGATCTCTCTTCAATTCAAACTTCTATTTAAGATTCTTAGATGATATTTTCTTAATTTGGAATCACGGGGATAAGTAGTTGGAGAATTTTCAGTATTTAGCTAATAAACTAGGAGAGGTACAATTTACTTTGGAAAAAGAAAGAAAAGAAGAAAGATTATTTATGGGTGTAAAATTAACACAAATGGGTCAGACATTAGAAAAGGATATTTAGGGGAAAGATTCTTACACATGTATCCTCATGAATTTCTGCTCTAATCACGTGTTTGGGATGAAAATAAGCATTCTAAAATTTATGATATGATAGGGACAAACAATTATGGAAATTGAAAGAAATATTCATTGGAAATGGTTGTCAGACAAAATTAGTTGAGAATATGTTGAATGAGAGACCATTGACATTTAATGAAAAAATAGACCAGACAAAACAGGTAAAGGGTTTAGAAAGGCCAGATGAATATAAGTACAGAATTCTGGTTCTATCAGACTACTTAAATACAAAATAAAACAGTATTACGACAAACGGTTTCTATAATCAATAAACTACTGAATCGGAAAGAAGAAATACAAACCATCAACACATTGGGGTTTAATAAGTTACCTTGTATAGATTGTAAGCTCGGGTATATGAGCGAAACTATGCTCCCGATAAAGGCAGGTAGAGGAGAAAATAAAATTGCATGCAAATATGGACAAAGTCGGAGATCAGTTATAGCCAGGCACTCAATGGAGACAGGCCATCCGATAAATTGGGATGACTGTAAACGAATTGCATTATGTAACCGAAATAGAGTAAACAGGTTGATTAGTGAATAAATTAAAATATAATCAGGAATGAACGTCATGACTGTGACATATATGGGGGGAAAATATTAGGCCCAATATTTAATGAAGCCTTCTCCAATTGGACAAATCGGCTTTAACAACAAATCTGAAGAAGAAACCACGTCTAGCAATCTAATATGGTAAAGAAAAGAATTTTGAAGGAGTAAAAAAGGTTCAATTTGACGGATATAGTACAATTAAATTAATTCGTGTGCACAAGGGGATTTTACATAGTTACTGATATTTTTATTTAGATATACATAATATACATTATATGTCTACGTATATATAAGTATATGCATATGTATGGATGGAGGAATAAATGAATATGTAGATATTTTAATAAAATCTTGGAGGATATCAAATGGTTGCTTATATGTTTGTACTGATATACATATTTTAATGGTGTTTAAACATAAATAAATATGGATGCATGTTATTATCTACTTATATAAGATATGGGAGGATCTCACTTGGTTGTTTATATGATTATGTAAATATGATTAATACATATATGGTTTGGAGACATATATATGAGTGATTCTATATATTCACATAAGATGGTTGATTATATGTTGACTTTTTTAAGCACAATATATGGCGTGTACATGTATATATATGGATTGATATTTAAATTAATATATTAGATGTTAGAGGAACTCACATGCCTGCATATATATTGATTTAGATATATAAAATATATTTGTTCTGTAGAAGTGTATTTGTGTGAATATTTATTTATTCGTTTTAAATTTGAGAATATATATATATATATATATATATAAGCAAAATCGATATCTTATGCACTATGTGTTAGTCATAGGTACTTGCAGCTCAAAAAAGCCACGATTTTGCTTATATATAATTATATATGTATATGTATATAATTATATATATATATATATATATATATATATGTACATATATACATATTGTTTGTACACATTGGCATATAAATAGATTTAAACATTAGCAAATTTGTATTTGGTTGATAACGCTTATCCCTTGAGGTACTAAATTCATGCATAATTAAACATAAAATCCAAAACTAATGTAAGCCAGTATGGTGCTACTAATTACACTAGGCTATGCGATTACACAAATATGCTTCTCTTGGTAATACCCTTACGGACGATGTATATCTTTAGAAGCAGACTCCAAGTTGGTAAACATCTTTCCAGACTTTACTTTCATTAAAATTCATAAACGTTGTTTGGCGTCTCGTACTTTATGCAAGTCATTCCAAATTTAGTTACAAATGATCGTGCAATGACAGTTTTATTTTCCGCACATCAGATTAGTTATTGGCCCAACAAGCGTGAAATCAATTGTTTGCGAATCCTACTTAATATACTTTGACCCCACAAAATATGCCACTGACAGAGAACATTGTTAATAGACGATACAGATAGTTTTTTTTTTCACACTAGGGGGTGGATATATCGCAGCGAATGCAATCCAATCTGGGCCAAGTTACAAAATAGGTGAAAGCCATAGCAGAACACAACTATTCCACACGACCTATTTCATACTGCCAGTTATATTGCAGTTCAAGATACATCAGTTTATTATCTATTGTAATATAATTACAATGAAATGTATTTTTTGTTATATGTTTATGAAGAAATTATTTCCGCAATATGTTTTTCACTTAAGACCAAATTAATTATTGATTTTCATTTTTACGATTGATTAATCAAATATTATGGAGTGAAAACTATTCTGTAAAATATTATATGTTTTATTTTTATACTCTGGAATAAAGGTTAGGCATATTTTCAAACTTAATGTTTCTTATATTAATTCAAAAAAATATACGTCAATCAAAAAGATGCAGCATAAAGTGAGTAATGATATATCACAAGAGTTATTATCAAAGTTCAAATGGAATGATTCGGTAGATTAAATAGTGTCTAATCGATTTAGTTTGCAAAGATGAACAGAGTTGTACACAAAAAAGAAAGACACTTGAATACATAATGATATATTATTAGGTAAAACATCGTCACACTCTATGAAATCAGATCAACTTTCTAGTATATTGACACAAATTTAAATTTTAAGGAGCGAAAGCTAACATTAAGTTATTTATTTAACAAAAGAAGTAAAATGTTTGTTATTTTATGAATTGCTTCACAGTTAAACTAATTTCCACTTTCAATGATGCAGTCTCGATTGCAAGTACCTAACAAAAATGCACTTACTTACTTGTCATCGCTTACCCTGCAATATTTGAAGGCAAACTGGGCTTTATTTATTTAACAAGCATAATAAGTGTAATGCTAAATTAAAGTAATTATGTTCCACTTTTTGAATAGACTGAATAACGGTTTAAGGTCATAGGTAAAAGATTTTTTTTTCTGTTT
Organism: Eudiplozoon nipponicum; assembly: GCA_029291075.1. Classification (NCBI taxonomy): domain Eukaryota; kingdom Metazoa; phylum Platyhelminthes; class Monogenea; order Mazocraeidea; family Diplozoidae; genus Eudiplozoon; species Eudiplozoon nipponicum. The sequence goes on along the minus strand of JAQBSW010004835.1, from coordinate 31,943 downwards.
TTGCTTACTAGGAGATGACCACCTGGCACTAAAAATGTAACCTTAACCCCCAACTCGACGACTTAAACACAGAAATAAAAAGTATTCAATTTTAAACGTTAAACACGACTTAGAAAATATTCTTATTACTTTATTTGTCTATTGCATATCAGTATTATTTGAGGTTCAATGGTCACCATGAAATTTGGAAACGCTTCAGTGTGCGCATCGGATGTATCTATTCACCATAAAATACAATTGGTGAGAATCTATTTAAAACTGATTTTTATTTCAAGTCCTACATCCTCATCGAATTAACTTTCGCCATAAAATGGCTGCGATTTAAAGATACATATATTTATTGTACTGTGGACCTTATTATTATGAATAACAAGTTAATTTTAATAATATTGAGCAAGGGGGCATCTCAGTTAAGGGTTAGATAAGCATAATTAATTTTATTTTACCACTCAGTCGATTGCACTTATATTTTAGGTGTTGCGCACTTAGTAACAAATTATTTCAATATGGCCAGAAGAATGAAACAAAGTCAGCATTGACGGAAGGTATAATCTATTGTGCACAGTCATTTCATGCTTGCTGGTGACTCATCAGTGGGAGCCATTACTACACAATATACCCACTATATATTTGAGTTAGGAATGTGGGATAATTGGACAGCGACTTCTGCTGAGGTCGAAACAGATCAATACGCACAAATGCGGCTACAATCATGAACAAAATGCGATTATGAATGTGAAATCAGTGACTATTGCATTTCCGTAATCCGAATAGAATAACCATTTGTTATTATCTAGAGAACAAAACATTGCCAAGTTGATTATTTATAAGACATTTCTTGAAAACTACAATAGAGTTTGTAATACTGAAACTAGAAAATTGCAAACATGATGTAGTTTTAACAAAAAGAAAGTAAAAAGCCTCTTAATTGTGTAAGCGTAGATTGTATTTCATACGATTTATTTGCAATTTTACTTTTCTGTCATCAATCATTTTCCGCCGTGTTCTGTTGAAGATCACGGAACGTTGAAACGGGAATGTACGATTAGTTTACTGCTATTGCTATAATATGTTACGAAAATAAATTATGTATTTAAAGGTGATTTTTACGAAAATCCAAAATTTTATTTTCTATGCTTTGTGTGAAACTACACAATGAAAAATTTTAAAACTAATTGACACTTTAAAATCTAATTTTAGCTTCAAAATAACTATGATCTTGAGAATTAGGAATTTCATAGCCAGCAATCATTATAAAATGTAACAGGTCAACTCTCACTATATTTATAATTTTATTTGAGTTTTAATCCCTATCATTTATTTCTGTAGCGCAAATTAGATGATCCTGACAGGTGACGACTTGACAGCAAGTTTACACAGTATTTGTATTCAAGAATGTAGAACATGCTAAATAAAATATAAAAATAGGTGAGTTTTGTACAAACGCCAACCGTAATTGGAGTAAAAATGATGACATATTACCTGATAATTGTTTTGCAAAACAAGATTTTGACGTCCAATGTCCTCATTATTCACCGTCGTTTACGCTGCGCTTTTCTAGTCCTTTATATCAACGGTAGCTCATCGCGATAATAAATTTGACAATGTTTAAGTGAATCGATAGACTTCTTCTAAACAGCTTCATTTATACCTACTGGCAAATCTCATAATTATAGCAGACTTTTCACAAGAAATGTGGGTGACATTTATGAGTATGTGCTTGAGTCTATCATTACAAATCATTCACTTAAATTTACAGATTGAATATGACGACTGAACCCACAACTAGAATGAGGTAAAAATCAATTCCCAGATGTGCTAAACAATTATTTGAAATAAACTAACTTTTAAATACTTTATTGCGTAATTCCACTAAAAATGCACATAAAGAGAAAATAAATTTCACTTGTACTCTGTTTATTATTACTTTGAATAACAACTAATCTGTATTGTTAAACGATTTAGACATTTATTCCATTTTGAAGCTATTTAATTTTATTGATGCCTACTTAAAGTGTGTATGCTGAAAGTAAAAATTAATATAAAACTTTTTGAAAAATTGATCCATATTGTGTGTGTTCGAAAACAGTTTATACGCAAAGCAATGGTTTTAAAAGATGATCTAGAATTTTCTGAGTTATAACCCCTTGAAATGACCATTACGCTACATTTAAATAAAGAAGATGTAGCGAAAAGGCCGGCTTCATCAACATCCTCTGCGACTAAGTTACAGACAGCGACGTATTTGCACGAAATTTATAAACGCTTGCTCTTCTTCTGATCCTGCGCTAAAGTTAATATTTTCCTGCTCTACACTTGATAGACACTACTTATCATAAACGGCAATTTTCTTTTAACTTGCTCTAGATTTTGTGCGCTAAATGCGTAATTTTGCCTAAACTTAACATTTCCGTTTACACAGTTTATTGCCTCGATTTTAGAGCATTTTCCTCAATGAAATATATAATGTACAGACTAAAACTGTTTATTTATAACCATGAAGTGTGTTTACTATAGCAAACAATTTCCATTGAGTGTGAGAAAACAGATTTATGCAACTTTTTAAAAAAGCTGGTTTTGAAATACAAATGACAAGATTCAAACCAGTAGCAGACTTTGCTAATAGTTTTCTGTTTGAATTTAGTCGATACATTAAGTGTTGACCACAAAATGTTGGAAATCAACATACCAATTGATAGAATTCTGAAAATCGAAAAATTTTACTTGATTTCCTGTTTAGGGCGAATTATTCGAGATTTGAATAGCGTTTATGAAAGACAAACCAAGCAAACAAAATAGGTTTGATATTTTCCTTCGTGTCAGTATGGTTTGCAGCTGCAGGCCGTCAATGATTAAAACACCTAGTAATTGCAATTAAAAAAAAACTGTGTAATAATATTTGGCAAGTAATTTATGATATAATCTTATCCGTGATCACGATATGTCGATTGATAAATACTACAAATTTTCGACACTTAGTTCCTTTGTCCTATTATTTGACAGTCAGAATAAGTTTACGCCTGATGTAAATATCTTGGTACTGAAATATACATTAATTGTATTTTTTCGGTCGTCTAAATAAATCATAATTGAGATGAAATTCTGCACGGGTAAATGATAAACCAAAAAAATTCCAAATGAGTGGTTTTGGAATACTGGGTGATTTTGTAAGTAGAGGTTTTTATCTAGCCACAGATCTACTACAACAACAGAATTTATTGTTAAACATTAAAGATACGAGTACTTTAGTTAAACACTACGATGAAATATACCGTAAATTGAATTACCTATTTGTATTTCCGACGCGGCAACCATAGTGTTAGTACCATGAATAATTTGGTACTATAATATTGATATCGGGTACTGACCTAGTGTTAGTATCCTTACAGACTCGATATATATATATATATATATATATATATATATATATATAATATATACGGTGAGTCATCGTTCAAGTCCTATTGTCGAGACATTTTATATGATGTTAGCTTCATATATGCAGGTTTTTACATTCGTCTAGAAGATTGTACCGTCCTATTTTCCCACATTCCTAACTCAAATATATAGTGGACAAAGGGCTTAATTCTAGCTCTTACTGATGAGTCGCCAGTAAGCACAAAACGAATGTGCCTGCGATTATTTTTTCTGTCCATGCTGTCTTTTGTTTATCCTTCTGGTCATAATTGAACTAAATTATTAGTAATACATACTTGCATATATATTAGTTCGCCGCAGCAAACAGAATCTAACAAAAGAGGGTGTTCTACTATTTCTTTAAAGGAATATAAACATAGTTCACTGATTTATGTCTTGCATCATGCATACTATCATAGGTAGCTTGTCTGCAAAAGACACAAGAAGAAAAAAATCTAACTGTGCACGATATATATGAGAGATGTTTAAATGCACCGTTAACTTAGAGAAGGTAAACTTTAATATTTGTGCACATATATTGAATAGCAAGGAAAATTCATTCAGTAGAGAAGTTTCGCCCTTATTGGGAACTATTCAAATTCTGACTAGAATTATCCGCTGACAAGATACGAAACTTGGCACATTGTTTAGGTCTGAGACTCCGTCGACTGTGCCACTCGTGTCGCATGCTACGCGTAATTTGATGTCATACACAAAATTATATTTTCTGGTTTTACAGCAAACTATCTTTGCTTATTCTCCCATCAATGTGGTCAACAGTATCATTATATTCTAACTTAATGTTCAACAATACGTTGGTGATTTGTTATTTTTAAGGTAGTCTCATTTTTAAATAGAAGGAATAATGGAATATAACCTTGGCATATATATATATATATATATATATATATATACATATATATATATATATACATATATATATACATATATATATAATAGTTAACCAGAAAATAATATATATCACCCGAGGTTATTTCTCTACTAGGCCATGCTTGCGTCCTTATTGAACAAATCGTCAGTGATTGCCTTGGCATAATTGAGTATTTATCCAACCGTTGTCAATTTGTTTGTGTTATAAAGCCGTAGAAGTAGGCGTCATGTCATTTTAAATGTATAAGTTTTTAATTTTAGCATAGTCTGCTACCCGAAAAGCCAATTTGTAGCAGCTAAAAAGGGTAAATCACTATTTGTTCATCTTTAGTTAAGCTAAACTCACGAAATTCACATAGGCGGAAATTATGTAGAACAGAGATTTTCATTCTTCAAATATTTCCGCAGTTCAATTGGCCAAACGGCCATCTTAATGGAAATATTATGATTCCGAAAAACATCCATTTACATTTTGCTCTGTTTTATGAGCGATTTTGCGTTGAAGAAGACTAGGAAAGTAATATTTTTAATTCAATAGGTAAAAACTTTGTCTGACTGTCTGACTCGCATATCCATTACAGGCCACTGAATTGCTTTTGTTCTGTTACATTTGTGCTCATTGGTACGTGGAACTGTTTGCTATTGCAACCGCGTGCATCGTCATAATGTCTTTCTGTACCTCACGTTTATCTCAGAGCGACCTATTCTTTGAGGCAACTAGATGCAAAATTAAGTAAATCGAAAATAACTGTTAACATTATTACAGTTAAATACTGTTTGTTGCGAAGAACTAATATATATGCAAGTATGTATTAGGTGTTGCGAACCTAGTAACAAATTAGTTCAGTTGTGACCAGAAGGAAAAACCAAAGGCAGCATTAACGGAAAGTATAATCTCATGCACATTCGTTTCGTGCTTACTGGCGACTCATCAGTAGGAGCCGGTATTACGCCCTTTAACCACTATATATTTTGGTCAAGAATGTGGAATAATAGGACGGTACAATCTCCTAGACGAATGTGTGAACCTGCAATATTGAAGCTAACATCATATAAAGTCTACGACAATGCGACTTCAACGCTAACTCACACTATATAATATATATATATATATATATATATATATATATATATATATATATATATATATACCGAGTCAGTTAAGATACTCAACACTATGGCTATTGTGTTAGTAACCGATACCAACATTATTGCACCGAAAAGGTACATGGTACTAACACTATATTTTCCGATTCGGTACCGTTGAAAATAGAACAGCTAAAGAAAGCGTCTGCGCATTATTATTAGTTGTTTTGATTTATTATGTGTTGCACACCGACTAAAGAATTAATTACGATAGAACCAGGAGGACAAACCAAATTAAGCATGTAAGGCAGTTATAATCTGATGTGCATATTTGTTTCATGATAAATAGCGACTCATCAGTAGGAGCCGGTATTACGCCCTATGATCACTGTATATTTACGTGAGGAATGTTGGACAACTGGACATTAAATTTACTATACGGCTGTTTATATAAGCTGTAGTGGAGCTAACCTCATATAAAGTTTTCGAAGCCAACTTAATATATATAAAATATACCGAGTCTGCGAATAGTAGCAACAATAATTTTTTACTGCATACACAACATTTGATATAAAATGGCACATATATTTATCTACAGAACACACATGATAAAATTATTATATATTTAATTAAATGATGTCATGATTACCGCGAAATGTGATAAATGATATCGATCAATCTAGAGTGTATGAATTCGTTGAAGTAGCTGGTATTCGAAAATAGTTGTAATTTGCAATTTCAGCATACATAAAATTCATCATTTTGCTACCATTTACCCATTTGGCAACTATATGTTGGAAAAAAGTACTGACACAACAACCATAGTGTTATTACCTGATCTGCGTTTTGACTAACGCAGCTTTCATTGTTCCAGTAATTTTCTTTCATCAAGATATTTCGGCCTAGCTTACCGTAGGCCTTCATCAGTTGCATTTCACGAAACAAATGAAGCAAGTGTGTTATTTCCTCTAGTCATAATATTTATATACCTCAGACTGACCTTTCATTAGATATTCGCGTGTCACATATATGTGTGTGTGTACATTTTCATAACCGTTGTTTTCATCTAACTAATTTCGACCAGAGTGGCTGAATAATAATTTATCAATTGCATGCAATAACTATTCGTTTTTTTAACACACTCAATGTAAATGACGTAACTGAGATGGGGGAGACCCATAATTCAGAAACACTCGTCATAAAAACATGCCATGAGTGATTAAACCAGAAGTCCGAAAGACTAATGCACATGTTAAATTACAATTCAAACCACTAGATTGTACTCAAGATAGAGAAGTTAATAACAGTTATTGGCGCACGCCATGCATGTCCATGCGTATGTGTATGCATAACTAAAAAACATGGTTAAATTATTTTATTTTGATACACATGTACGTACATCTAAATGAAACTGCAGTCAATAGACATTAATTTACCCTTTGCACGCGTCAGACAAATTATTACTTATAACTATTGTATTATTAGAATATTTCCAATTGGTAGGGTGGGGGTGTAAAACTGAAAATTAAGGTTGAAATCACTATTTTTTTAAAATCAAGTTTGCGTGCTTGAAGTAAACACCAATCCCATTGTATTTAACCAGTAATCGAACAACAAAACAAAACTACCGCCAGCTGCAACGCACTGACGCGTTTCGACCTTCCATGATCATCATCAGAGTACGACGGCAAACTGACTATCGAGGATCAAACCGCATTGAATATATATGGAAATCAAATTTAGATATGCGGCTCTCACCTCTAGCAGTCTTGCATACATTGAACTTGACTGGAAATGTCGGCTGCACAATTTCTATGCAGTCACGAACATTAACTGTTTGCAGCTTTCGCCACATATACATATATAGGCAATACAATTTAAACAATAATTGATTGCGCGGGTGGTGGTAACAATGCTTTAAATCAAGTTTGCGAGCTTGAAGTAAACACCAATACCATCATACTTAACCAGTCGTCGGCATAGAAATTGTGCAGCCGACATTTCCAGTCAAGTTCAATGTATGCAAGACTGCTAGAGGTGAGAGCCGCATATCTAAATTTGATTTCCATATATATTCAATGCGGTTTGATCCTCGATAGTCAGTTTGCCGTCGTACTCTGATGATGATCATGGAAAGTACGAAACGCGTCAGTGCGTTGCAGCTGGCGGTAGTTTTGTTATGTTGTTCGATGACTGGTTAAATACAATGGGATTGGTGTTTACTTCAAGCACGCAAACTTGATTTAAAGAATTGTTACCACCACCCGCGCAATCAATTATTGTTTAAATTGTATTGCCTATATATGTATATGTGGCGAAAGCTGCAAACAGTTAATGTTCGTGACTGCATAGTAATTGTGCAGCCGACATTTCCAGTCAAGTTCAATGTATGCAAGACTGCTAGAGGTGAGAGACGCATATCTAAGTTTGATTTCCATATATATTCAATGCGGTTTGATCCTCGATAGTCAGTTTGCCGTCGTACTCTGATGATGATCATGGAAGGTCGAAACGCGTCAGTGCGTTGCAGCTGGCGGTAGTTTTGTTACGTTGTTCGATGACTGGTTAAATACAATGCGATTGGTGTTTACTTCAAGCACGCAAACTTGATTTAAAGAATTGTTACCACCACCCGCGCAATCAATTATTGTTTAAATTGAAATCACTATTTGTTTTAAAATCAAATGAATAGTTAGAGACGAAATTTTGAAGACTATATTCATAATAATTATTTATTCATTTGTTGAATAAAAGCCCACTAATTAGTCGATCTTAATCTGATGTTCTTAATCTTTTACTGGAACTAGCTTCAGTTACTAATTCATGCAATCGCCTTTTTCTTCCACTAGCTAGTGCAGTTTTCCAAATCGGACCTAAAGATTTTTCAACAGCTGTTTCATTCATAATATTATCTCTAGATTTAATTTCTATAGTTTCCCTAATCAATCTCGTCATCCTATTACGACTACATATTGCTATGCGTTTGCATTGTTATGTTGTTCGACGACTGGTTAAATACAATGGGACTGGTGTTTACTTTAAGCTCGCCAACTTGATTTAAAGAATTGTTACCACAACCCGCGCAACCAATTATTGTATAACTGCATCTTCTATATATTTGTGTGTGGCAAAAGCTACTATCAGCCAATGTTCGTGACTGCATAGAAATTGTGCAGCCGACCTTTCCAGTCAAGTTCAATGTATGCGAGAATGCTAGAGGTGATTTCCATATATATTCAATGCGGTTTCCGATACAATTTACCATTAATCAAGAAAACTCGGGCGAAATACAAAAAATATATACGAGAATGAGAGTAAGCTGATGGATATGCAAAACAAGTCACCGTTTCTCTGTGTGTATTATTGGAAGGAGCAATTCATTAAAAATCTTTTTTTTTATTTGCACCGACTAACACAAACGCGCACAATTGCAAAACGTCCATCTCTTTACAGTTGTAGAGGTGCGCCTAGATAAAACCATGTTTTCTCACCAGAATTACGCGCATGACATTTAAATGCGATCGAAAATCAAGTTTGACAGTTAATCTTTCCACTTTCTCTCAGGATGATAAAAACGTCAATTGAACCGAGAGGCAATCTGCTTTGGGTCACTATTGTCCGTGCCAAACACTAATCGTTGCCCCATTCAAATTTTGAAGGAATCAAGGAAAGATAGCTGCAAATAGATAGAGAAAGCAGTGAAGAAGTCAATCAAAACAGCAAAAAATGTTGGTAGGCTAAAGTAAATATCAATTACGGTAGTGGGGTAAGGTTAATTTCAGATAATCTGCATCAGAACCAGCACTGCCTATTGGAAAGTCCAGTAAGTCGAAATGAACGGCAAAATGGTCTGAAAAATTGCGTAAACCAGTCAAAATGTTAGTCTACTTAGATACCACCAGCTTAGCAATGCTGCACATCAATTAGTTGATTAGGCAATTGATCAACTTGTTGGCTTGTCCTGCTTTATTTTATTTATTTCGCAGATTGCACGGATCGAATAACAAATGAAGCATTCTGCCAGATGAATGGCAACTTTGAAGTGAATGTCGAAAGTGGGTATTTGTTGCGCGCAAGCTACAAATTTATGGAAAGAAGCACAAGAACTACTTACACATGAAATTTCGAATTGGCAAATAGGAAGGCTTACCCAAACATCGATAATGCATTGAAAGGATTTTTGGTTTCTAAACCAATTAGTTCATATGAAACTGGTTAACATCTAAACACAATGTGCACCTTCTACTTTGTTATCGGTGGGGAAAAAATAAAAATGGAAACCGCAAATTGCTTGACTGGATTCATAAACGAAATAAATCATAACATAAATGAGATTCTGTTCAGGAACTTATAGTCTCATGTAGATGCCCGTAACTGTCACGCCACATAATATGTTTATAGTTTAGTTTAATTTTGTAAACTCAATTCGTCTGAATACCGTAGAACTAAATTGCGGGTTTTATACGGTCTAGATCGCCCTCACCTTAATCAATTGTCAAATATGTGCAAATATGCCAAATGGAATGTTTATTTTCTACGTGTGTGCACCAAGATAATCGGATTTATTATCAGAATAGGTGAAATTCCGAGCAAATACGGATAAATATAAATATATAAAATAAAATATGGTGTGTGTATGTGTGTGTGTGTGCTAATATCGAATCCACAACAGTTTCCCCTAAAGGCAAAATTGAAATTTGTTTCAACCTTAGCCTCATAATTTCAGTTTTTATTGGTGACTGTACAATAAGAGGAGGTTTCGGATATGACTTAAAATAAAAATAAATATTATGTTTGAAATAACTCATGAAATTAAATGTAACAATTAGCAAAAAACAAACTTTTTCCATTTTGATGTATTTCTTTAAAGGAATTTGTGTTTGTATAGTGCTTTCATCTTTCGAGCTGATACACAAATTGACGATTGCGTGACAAATGATAGTACTCGTAGGTCGGTAGAATATTGATTCCTTTAAATTTTCAAGTGCACAGCCTGTTTGGGTAATTGATTGGTCAGTTCTCACTGGCCCCGTGACTCGGAAATGAAATTCGTCAACACTTAATTCACAAACATTTACGGACAAGCAGTGTAAGGACGGCATCAGAGTCACGGGACCAGTTGGAACACATCAATCAATTAAAGGAAACAAGCTTTGCATCTGAAAATGTATCAAAATCAAGATTTTTGCCATTTGTTCTGCATTCTAAGCCACATTTCGAATAAGCGTCTTATAGCAAAAGCCAAATGTTTTTGTATTTATGCCTCATTAATTGTCAATAAGTCTCGTTTATTGACTGTTAAAAGTGGTTGTCTTTTTCAACAATTGATTGCAGGAGAAATGTGGTGCCTGTATACGCTCTATTTATTAACGTATTGTTCAGATTCTTGGCTAGAAGATTTTTTGACATGAAATTTATTCGCAAGCCTAAAAGAAACACTTAAATAATATTCTGTTTACTCTAACGTTCAACATAGAAACGCTTAAGAGATTTGAATTTTTCGGGGATTTAAGCCACTTTTGCCATCGTTTGATCACAGAAAATAGGATCATCAGCGATTAAATTACAGTTATTATATGCCATGTTTTGTCAATTCGAAATACGACTTTCACCTCTAGCTGTCTTGCAGATTGAATTCTTTACTATAACTCTGGCAACTTATTGTGTATCCAATTTCAATAATAACATTTACTTTAAAATGCCATTCAAACAATGTTGCCTTTTGCACAACTAAATTATTTTGTGTTGACTTTACGAATAACTGACCTGGTGTTTCGTGTCCTCGTTTCTAAAAACACTTCAAAGGTGTATCACTGAGTTATTTCAAATAAGGAAAGCAAATGCAGAACATTTTCCATAACGTGTTGTCACTATTGCTCATTATTAAATGTATTTAACTAGGCAGATGTTGATTGAGCTGTTTTATAGAAATAATTAATTTAATTGAATTTTGCGCAAATTATTTATTCATCATTTACATATTTTCATTAGAATTTTAAAAATATATCGTCCAAGTACCCTGAGGAAACAATTAATCGTAAAGATTATTTTAATTAATTTTGCGTACGTGCTTTACACACCAAACCGGTAGCCTAAAAAAGTAAACTGTCGTCAGTAGCACGTACTTAAACGTTTATTATGTTGCGAGTTAGCCTCAGATCACAATTAAAAACTAATTATCTTTGGATCTAACCACAATTAATAAACAATGTTCTAAAAAAACTTATATAAAATTAAGGTGTTGCTTTCATTTGAAATATATGTCTATTTATATAACGCAATAAACAAGACTGTCCTGGATTTTGTGCGACGTTCTTTAAAACAAAGCAAAAACCATTCTTTAAAGCAATTTTCCGAGCTTCGGGTAAACACAAATATCAATGTATCTATCAGGTTACACAAAATTGAAAACATAGTGTCGGGCCATGTTAACCATTCGAGCATATTGAATGCACAACAATTAACGGACTCGAAATTTTTCTGTTCTATGTAACTTATTGTTTTGTGAAACAAGAAAATCAGACGGCTCCTCGTTTCATTTTATTATTCAATGATTTTTTCCATTGCGGTATTTTAATATAATTCGTCAGTTGTATTATTATTAATAGTAGTGGTAGTATAATTAGTAGCCGTAGTGGTGCTGTTAGTAATAGTATTTGTAGCAGTAATAGTAGTAGTTGAAGTAATATTACTATTGGTAATAGTTGTAGTAGTAGTAGTAGTGGTAGTAGTATTAGTAGTATTATTTGTTGTTATTGTTATTTTATTATTAGTAATAGTAATAGTAATAATCGTATTAGTAGATGTTGCATTAATTTTAATAGTAGTAATAATAATAATAATATTAGTAGTGGTGGCAGCAGTAGTAGTATAGTCGGTAGTATTAGTAGTAGCAGTAGTAGTAGAAGTTTTAGTAGTGGTAGTAGTATTAGCATTTGTATTAGAAGTAATAATAATAGAAGTGGTACTGGTGGATATTGCTTTATTATTAGTAGTACTCGTCAATGTAGTAGTAGTAGAAGTACCATTAATAATAATATTTCTATTACTATTTCTATTATTATTATTATTAGTGTTATTATTATTACATCTTATTATTCTGATTATTATTACATATAATATTATGATGATTACATATATATTATTATTCTTATTATTATTTAATTAAAGCGCTATGCTGTGATACTATAGTGTTCAATTAAGGGATATTTATGCCCTAACATTGAAAATAAAATAATAATAATAAAGCCTGTTGCTTAGTTTATTAGAAATAATGAATTATATTTATTTGAACAAATTTTCCAAGCCCAATTTAGTATTACTGAAAACAAAATTGCTCTCAAAAACAGGATGCCTAAAAGTTTAATTTAATCAAATTTGAGTTATAAATAAAATCTACAAAGTAACCAAAAACAAACAAGTGAATTAGCCATTCATAATAAGACAATATTTGTATTATTTATAAAAAGAATTCAAATAATATTCAAAAATATTTAATCCAGCAAAGATAAAATTTTATTGTAAATAAATCGCCTCAAGACACTTGAATTAAACTGTACAAAGTTATTCAATGCTTCATATGCAATAGCTGCTCAGACAGCCATATGCGTATGCGTAGTTGATTACTAAAGTTCCAAATCGAAGAACTTTATGTGCTATACAGAGTTTGCGAACAAGGAAAATACTGCTCAACGGCCAAATTCATTTTCGTAAAAAATAACAATCTGAATAGGGTAAAGTTTTTTTTTAATTTTCAAAGCAATACGTGGCAAAAGATTAAAATATAAGGAAAATGCTAATTGTTAAATTTGCTCTACTCTGAAGATTAAGGAAATTTGTACGTGAACTACATGTCAATTTATGAAATGTGTTCCATGTTTGCATCTGGCTTTTGACATGTATTTCGAATGTTGTTTAGTTTTCAAATGATGTAAAATAAAAATAGAAATTTTTCTTTAAACAATCACATTAATTTAGGCTGGCATGAACCGTATTCTGCAACAGTTATGCCTACGTGCCTAAGTGCAAAACATTTTATAACTAACAGCCTCAAGGATCGAGATTTTGTTCAATTTCTAACTTAATTATACTTGCATATCTTAGTTTAGGGCTAAAAATGAACAAGTTGTATTTCAAAAACTGTCGGATATATCGCTTTTACGCGTTTGTTGATCCATACGTAACATTGGTATACAACGACAATCAGTGCAGTTTGACAGTGTTTTACTTATATTATAGTGCATTAATTCCACAAAATCGCATATCGCTTTTGGAACAATTATGTAGATTAAACAATATTATCCTCTTTCTCTAAAATAACTTTACACTGTGAGTAATTCGGTTAGGTTTATTTAGTCTTTTATTAATGGACATTGGCAGAGTCTATCAATAACAGATGCTTAAAACTGTCAATTTCTTATGTATGTTTGTGGATAGGTGTGTTCCGTTGGAATAAACAAGGTATTGTATAAAACGGCATATTCCATTTAGGAACAAGATCGGTTTTTGTCTGTAGTCAACAACGATCAGAGCTAACCAGATATGCACAGGGCGCACTGCAAACATTGAAACTTATTTTTATAATCAAATAATCATTTTTTGCACGAGTGATGATAAAAATTATTTGAATCAATGTTGCAATCTCGATGATTACACCATTCCCACCACACATACTCTTTCCAGCATTAACTAAGCATTGTATTGTGTTGAAAAGGCAATTCATTCAGTAGACCGGTTACCTCCCTATTGGGAACTCATTATGTTTTGTTCCGAAATTGCGGTGGACAGTGCTCAAACTGGAGACGTCTAATTCGCGCAATATTTATCAAAGTATTTTTGTACTGAACGTGATTATTTATTAAATTTTATTTGATAACTGAACAAAATGCCTAGATAACATAATGCCGTGTTTTGTTTTTTTTAAATTTATTGATTGCTGTGCAGTACGTCCGATGCGTAAAATTCCTCCGAATAAAAACTCTGCGAGCGCATTTTATCGAATGCCGTGGCTTCAACATGACAGAGCCGTTATCGAAATTCTGTTTGGATATCCAAATCTTCATCCTCATAATCACAATAGGCATCCTCCTCGTCTAAATGTTCACCGTCACCCAACTCCGTTCGGCCTTCTAGATGTCTGGTCCGTCACAATGGATTTTCTTTGTCAGATTTCTCATCCTTCAAGTTTTATTCGCATTGCTGAATGTATATCGAGGGCAGACATGTTAAATGCCAGCATCATTGTCATTCTTATTACCACTTTGTTGTAATGCTACTTTTATTCCATATTCAAATAAAATTACCGTAATTTTATTCAAAAACGTTTCTTATTTTTTATACAAAGTGGAATACAAGCACCAATACTGGATGAAAATTAAATTCGCACTGGTAAATTTTCATACCTGAAAAAAATTTAATTTAGCCATCCAATATATCTATCGTTTATAGTCCAATTTACTCAAAAATTATTTTAACAAAAGTAAAATTCTTCGACGTAAATTGCTATACCGCAAATTATTCCGGTATGTAAAATAGCTGTTACACAGATGCAATTACGATTCCCAAATTACAGTGCGTTTCACCACACGCTCATCTAAGCTTTACCTTAAGAAATCTAAGACAGTTTAATGTTCCACAAAATTGCATGCGTGTTTTCTGTGCCATGATAACTGAATTCGTTTTGGTCATCAGTTTCATGTGGTTTTGTCTCTAATAGAGACGTTTAATAAATAACGCTATGTAGCGTGATCAGGGAACGTTTGTGCACAAAAAGCTGGCAGACTGCGCTGGATAGCGGCCACAAACTGGTGTCCGGAACAGAGACCAATTTTACTGCTCTGTTTTAATAGTAAAATTGATAGGGTAATATTGTGCTTTGTGTTTGACTCGTGTGTCAGATTGGCGTCCGAACAAGGTTTATTAAGATTATGTGTAATAGGTAATTGGGTTAGGTCGGCACACCATAAAAAGTTAATTAATTAGCCATAAAAAGACGCTGGCAACAGACATAGGTCAGCGCTCTGCTGTAATCAAGATTGTAGTAGTAAACTAAAATATAATTCTATAAATTTAGAAAGATAAGGGCATCTACGAAGTGCCTTTGTAAATGCAAATTAATATATATATATATATATATATATATATATATATATATATATATATATATATATATATATTCAAACTCCAAGGATATCATCATTGTCCAAGTGTGTCATTGTATATTTCGCCATTTTTTGTTGTCTATTGGGAAATTTTTGGCTAGCAATTTAACTCTTTTATTAGTTTCCAGCCTTGGCACAATATATATTGAGTCGGTGAACAATATTAATAGGGCATTCTGAAAACTATATAAACTTTTCGTTTATACTAGTAAAATAAAAAAGTTTATTACGAACTGACTTTGGAGTTTTTGCAGCAATAGAAATCATGTTCAACTTATCTTTTTAGAACGTAGAAGATGCGAAATTTGAGAAATTTATTTCACCGATACATGACATAATAATAAACATTTAAATAAATTAAGGAAACTTAGGAGGTCTGGGCGAATTACCATTGCTACTACAGAATGACTGTGTAACCTATATTACAGGAAAATTTTATAATTGGTAAAACTGCTAAAGTTCACATAGTATGCACATATTACCTAACATTTCCCAATAAAAAATACGTATTAAAGTCATTATTTCGGATATTTTACCTGTCTTACATGTGCAGAATATAATTTAAACTGCACAAATTTGCGAAACATCGGGTAAAATAAATCATTTTTATTACTAACTCTAATCGGTATAGCATATAATTTTTAATAATGATATATTTTGATTACTGTCATATGTTACAAATAACAGTCAATAACAGGCGAAAATACAAATCTGGATTTTTTTCCTTAAAATATACATATATGGAAGTACATCAGCTATTGCTAGACACAAAAAATAGCAGGTAATACAATTTAAATAATCACTAATTTAACGAGTAGTGGTAGGATTTATTAAAATCAAGGTTACTTTTGTGATGTAAACATAATCATTTTATTTATATATTAATCAGAATAATTTAGCATTGCATAATGTAGCAAAGGTATTTCATCCAGTAGACGCATTGCGTCCTTAATGCGATCTAATCCGCTGCAAATTTCTGGACGAAAATTTAACAGTTTCCATTTACAATGCATATTTTATACTGTGAAACTTATGCATAATTGGATTGATGTTTATATCAAGCTCTCAAAATTTGATTTAAATAAGTACAAGGTAAATACGTGAAAAAATAGTAATTATCGATTTTTTGTAAAAAGATTTACAAAATAAAATGAATAGATTTTTGTTCTGCCTTTTTTGGTATAAGCAATTTTAATTGAGAAAGAGTCGTTTATTTAAGCTTGAAATTATGAGAAAGCAGATTTAAACAACAAAGTTAAACGAAGACCATTTCCTTTTCACTAAAAATCTGCTCGATTACAATGCCTACTTTATATCTTTAAATATAAAGGATAAGCTCACTGCAATCGACAGGTTCGACACTGTTTTCTTATGCAAATGCATTTGCTGATCAGTGTGTTATTTATGCTATTTGGCGAAGTACTAAAGAAGTGAATTCAGGAGCAATCATGTTTAAACACAGCTGGCAAAAACGGGTGAATGTTTCTGCGCAATGGATACTTCCTTAATTGTGTAATGAATGAACATGTGGTGAAAGCTGCTTAACATTCATTTTCTTGACTGCATTGAAATTGTGCATTCGGCATTTCCGAAAAGGCACAAAGTAAGCGCGACTACTATAACCGAGAGCCGCGTATCCGACGTTCCATTAGTTGCATATGAATAGCGGTTTGAGCCTCGGTAGTCAGCCTGCCACCATGCTCTCATAATTATCTTTGAAGTTCGAAACGCGTCGGTGCGTATGGCTAACGAAGATTTTGGCAAGTTTAGCCAATGTCCATCTACAAGAGAGATTGGCGTTTATCTGAAGCTGGAAAACCTTTTAAGAAGAATTGTTGTTACCACCCTCTTAATCATCGACTGATTGGCTGAACATATTATTTCTAAAAATTTTTCTTAAATTAAATTGTATTTCCATGTGCTTTATCGAAAGGTAGAAAAAATTAGCAACAGCGGCAGCTGTTCTTTATAGCGTCCTAAATAGTCAACTTAGTAAAACAAGTATATTGTAAATGATTTGAACAAAACGTGGTGATTTTATTTTGCAAGAGTGGGCCAGTGTGTGCGTTTCAAAGCAGGCGTTTTTCCTGCATACCGACATTTGTTAAAACATAAATGTTTTTATCCCAATTCAACGGCATTTCGTTTTCAACAATGACTATATAGGGTATCAAATATTGCAGCTGAATTGAGTTCTAGCGAAATGAAAATGGCATTTTGAAACCGTGCTTTGTAATCGTGCTTTATAATAAAGGTGTGCATCAACACACTGTTTTTTTTCAATTAAAATTAGAAAATTGTAATGATCAATAATGATGAAATCGACGCCAGTTTGTGTAGTCATAAAATATTTCATTAAATGCCGAACGGATGGTTGGAGAAATTAAATTGGATTACAAATTTTGTGCATAGCCAGATTTTTTACACCCGTGCCATAAAATATTTGCTAAATCATAAAAGAAAATGATGGAGACAAATTTGAAGGATAGTAATGCAAATAATAAATTAACCAGTAGTCAATTTATGAGCTCCTTAATAATCAAATTCAGACGAACATTGGTTGTGCGGGCGGTGATAACAATTAATTTAATCAAGGTTGCGATCTTTATATAAACACCTGACCTATTGCGTAAATAAACTTATCAGCAAAAATTCAGTATTATAGAGTGTGGAAAAGATAATTCGTCGAGGAGGCCGGTTTTTGTCTTATTGGAAACTCATCACGCATTAACTGCTTCGAATTCTGGACAATACATAATGATTTCCCGACAAGGACGAAATCGGTCTACTGCATGAATAGCGTTTTCTACACTATATTATACTTAGTTTATACTGACAAATTTATGCACACAATGGGTCAGGTGTTTATAATAAGATCGCCATCTTGATTAAAGTAATAAAGTTTCTTGATGTAACCTTGATAGATTCTCTTATCAGTCTCGTCTTTCTGTTACCATTACATTTCGTTATATGTCTACATTCATCCCAGTAATTTGTATGTGCAGTCTTCACTGATTAACGAGCATGATATGATTTAGCAAGATAGCATACAGTCCTATGTTCTTCATGCAAAGTAGTTGGGTGCAAGATTTTACTAGCGAACATAAGCCTGTGGTATTTGCATTGAATTTCCTGCACTCCCAATAACTCTTAATACGGTTTATACATTTTTTTCAAATTCTGTCGATTTACTTTTCCGCTTAGTTTGAAGCCTATTAAAACCATGATTTCGTCAGCTTCCAACGCTATGTCAAATTCTACATACGTCAATTTTAGATTAAATTGAGTTACAAAATTCATCACCGTTTCTCCATTTTTTAACGTGAGTAACAATTAGCTGCGGCGTCTTATTTTTAATAATTTAATTATACAGATTTTCATCCTATACATACGATTGGCCTTGAAACTCTGAAAGATCCCAGAGTAAATATCCTTCTAATTTATGAAAATTTTAAATTAATTTTACATCCAAATACGGTATTAACCCATTGATTCCTTTTTAAATGTTTAATGTAGTTCGCTCAATTGAATAGCTAAACCTAAGAATGTGCCATATCTTCATCACCATGATTTCAGATAATTTAAATATCACTAATGAACAGTATATATAATTTGGTCTTCAGTATTGCATTAGCTAAAAGATAATTTTCTAAATAAAGCAAAAATTATTGATATAAAAACCAAAAAGGGTGCGCTAAGAAGACACCTCTGACACGTTCAAATGCCAATCAACCACAAAACAAAAGAAACCACCCAGAGCTTTATCTAGAGGTATTTTATTGAACATGTGTACCATATCTAAGCTCGCTAATCTATCTTCCCCATCAAGTAAAAATTTGTCTACTATTTCAACCAAATTAATAGAATTCATCAATGTCTGACCTAAAAAGCCAGAGTATTTTTTATTCTATGACATACGAACTTGGAAACTTTAAACTTAATTTGGGAACATATATTAAAAAAATATTTTTTTATTCGAACACCAAGTGCATGCACTTTTACCAAATCTTACACTCTGAGTGAAAATTAATTTATTTTTATGAGCATGTTACCAATTGCACTGTACAATTTATCACTAAAAATCTTATAGTTGATCAATAGTTTTCATTTATCTTTTAACTTATCATGTGGGACGTTTGTTCTTTTATTGTATATATCTTTCTTTAGTGTTATTCAAATATGTTGTAATTACAACATAACAAATTAATTGGAATGGTAGTTTATCCTTTATCCGCTTTTAATAAAATGTTGTTCGAATGTAGCTTATTTCGGAGACGTTGAACTTCATAATTTTGTTCATATTAATCATCATGGCGTGTTAAAACCATTTTCGGAACATCTAGTTCGTATTTAAATGTGCCATTAGCTGAAATAATTTGTACCAGTTTAGCGGTAGTTTTAATGACTCCTCTTCTAGGCGATCTTTCGAACTGAAGAAATGAAGCATTTCTAGATGTTTTCATGTTTGGAAAATTAATGTTCAGAACAAAATTAAGGAATTAAATTTGACTATGTCCGAAATTCACTGTAAATATATTTAAAACACGATTATCTACAAGTGAACTGATAATATCTAGGGAGGATTTGAAATTCTCAAATCAGTGAACTTTCTAATTAATCGAATTCTGACTTCATTATTTCTCTATTACGTGCATTATCAGTGAACTCCTCCTTTTATAAGAAAGCAGCGCCGAGCGAAATAGAAAGTGAAATCAATCTTAACTTGGTTTTCGCGCTTATAAAGCTCAAATTGGCGTTTATCTATTTCAGGAACTGAATATTAATAAAAATACATATGTAAATGGCATTCCATAAATATTTAAATTAAATTCAACTGGATATTTCAACCGTCTAGTTTTAATGCATTGTTTATTGCATTTCTTTTAAAACGATATATTTTACATTTTCTTTAATGTTGCTTCTTTCGTTGCGTATGTTAATTGAAATTTCTGACGTCATCAATTTATTAATTTGTCCAAATATATTCTTAAAAACATAAATTGGTGCAATACAAGGTATTGAATTTTCTGAACCGCCTTTTGACTAATACAAGCTTGTGCAAATTTTTCCGATCCTCCTTTTTTTCTCGTTCGTCAGCGCACAGCTCAACACAAAATATAAGGAAAAAAATAAAAAGTAACTTGGAAATATAAATTAAGCCGTTCTATTTAATCTTATGTTTGGGTAAACTCAAAGCAGCTACTAATGTTTCGTTATATATTTACACTTCACTCAGTTTACTATAATTGCATACAGATGTAGGTCCATCTAAGTGAAACTTCAGTGACTGAATTTTAATTTACACCTTGCAGGCATTACACTAAATGATTTATTTGTATCCTGTGAAATGATGTAATCAAGTATGACCTCAGTAAATAGGGAATCGGCAATTAGAAACTCAAGTAACAGTACTACTAATAAAATCATACCAAAATAAGTGATCCAAAGTTAGTAAGATGAAAAGTTTAATTAAAATACGAAGGAAAATAAATAAAACGACTAACGAGTAAGTGACGAAAATAAACTAGCCAGAGAATTAAAACTGTAAGGAAAGGAGATTATTGGGATAGAGCTCCAATAATATTTACTCAAATAAATAGAAAAACATGAAATAAAGGAGTGAATTTTAAATTATATTTTTTGCAAAGGATTAATAAGAAGTAAATTTAAAATCCCAGTAATAAACTAATGTTATTTTAAAATTTTAAATCCAAATATACAGCTAGTTTTCTGTTCCGATTCGTGCAATCGTTTTATCCTACCATTGGCAAATGTGTGATTAAAATCGAAACGCGATATTTCTACTGCTGTTACATACGTTATATAAACTCTTGATTTGATTTTAATAGTTACCTATTCAATCACGGTGATTTGTAGCGAAGATAATTAAATTGAATGATTGTAGACGCATAGCGAAATTAGAAATGAGAGTAGTTAGAATCAGAAATTATAGAATTTTTTGTAGTTTTAGCGCAGTGCGGACGCCAACTTAAAAATTTCCACGAGTTGCTTTCGTGGGTTGTCGTTATGTACTATCAGTTTTGGAAGGATCCAATTGATCCCCATTTCCATGAACGCATCGATTTCGTATTCGTGGTGCATTTGTGCTGTTCCGTTCCTTTCATCCGAAGGCTTCAACATCGTATATACTAACCCCTGGGAATGAGATACGAGCTAATCTAATGATAGTAAGTTGCTGGTTTTAGATTCAGGACTTCGAAACTCATTAATACAACGTGTTACATTCCCTTTGAGAGAGTATAGTTTAGTAAGGATTCGTAGACACTGTAATCCACTTAGGATTATTGTGAATGTTCAAAGTTCACCATCTCATTAAATGTATAAACTAAAATGCAAAAGAATTAGAAAATTCACACCTATTTTAGATTATAATTTAAGAAACACAATTTTATTGACCTTGTAAATAGAAACAATTTTACTGAGAATGACAGACTGGATACCTCGTTGTTGTATCAATGTGGATTAACGTCCCAGCGCAAACGGCATTAGAATGTGTAAAACATTGTATAACAGATTCTCCAGTGATAAAGGAAAATAGTTGAATTATGTTAAGTAGTATTATGGAAATGTCAAATATTTGTGAGTCCCTCAGCTACTTTATGGTCAGAAAAGATTTTTTAAAGAAATTAGAGTTGTCCCTATATGGCACTCACTGTCATTCCCAGTCGCTAAAAGTTTTAGGCATTATTTTGAAAAACATCGGTTGTTAAAAACTCCTCTCAAGCAAAATTTTTATGTAAGATTCATTTATGATATGTTCATAAGTTGGAATCGTCAGGATAAATTTTTTGTGTTAGTCAACCAGGTAGGAGAATTAAAATGCACATAGAAAATGGAAAAAAAATTAATAATTCTCCTTTCTGGATTAAAAATGAAGGCGAAATTGACTGAGATTAGAAAAAGATATTTTATGAAAGATTCTTACTCGGGTTTTCTCTATAATTTCTTCTCTAGCCACTGTTATTAAATGAACATCAATATACTTAAATCCGTGATATTAAGAAGTCTTAATTTAGTAGATTTGAAATAAAGGGATAAGGAACTGACGAGACTGAAGGAAATATTCAGAATAAAGGTTTATCTGACATTTACAATACAGCAGATAATGAAATAAATTTTGGAATGGTGTAATAGGAAAACAACCAGGTGAAGCATGATATGCGATAAACATTTTGAATGATGAACGCTTGAATTCAAGAAAGCTCCAACTGCTGCTTATATTTATTTACATATAGGCATAAAGATATATATATATATATATATATATATATATGCATATATGTGGGTTGAATCGGTCATTCGCAGGATATATATATATACATATATATATTGGTGTTTGAATGTGTCTTTTTTGTACCTCATGCCTATGTGAATGTAGAGTAATAACTACTGCGGGCCTAAGATTAATCCTTAATATTTTGACGTTTAAAAAAATATATAACTAGATCTCTTTCGAACGAAGTTACAACTTCTGCTTGAATCTGGTTCTGTGATTTTTGTACTAATGTTTATTAATTTGCGGATGAAGGTACTGGAAATGAGGTACTTAAATGTTAATCAAAAGTCACCGAGTTTTAATCGAACAACATATCAAGTGAATTGCAGTACTGGTGTGGCGGAATTACGCAACTAATAAGTACTCAGTATCTGGAAGACGGACAGAGCGAGTACTTGAAAATTAGGATCTCTCAGATTATTTTTGAAATAAGAGTGCAAGTCATGAAGCTACAAACGTAAATCGTGGATTTGTTAAAGGATGCAAAGTTGGCTTTTTTGTGAACGCAAAGCACTTCCCTAGATACCGATGGATTAATCGTAGCTAAACGTATACTAAATCTGTCAATAACAATTCCAAATTTGATATCATTTTGAAATGAAGTCATTACAGAGACAGCAAACAGAATAACTGCATCAATTAAAAAATGGTCACGAATTTCAATGTCTCAGAAGTGAGTTAATTTAAACAATTTTATGCTTAAATGCGATCAAATTAGGAGCTACAATTCAAATGAGTCAGCTAGATTTCAAAGATCAGATATTAGAACTGTTTTTTAATAGAACTGTATATACTGTCATAACAATAGATCCAGCTCATAAATTAAAGAGGCAATTATAACTGTTGTTAGACAATAAAAAAATTTGGAAGAATCTAGAAAGAGACATTTGTTGGAAAGATAATGACACTGGAAATTCTGGGAAATTATCATCCAATCAATCGTATCTAATGTAAATCTCTATCTCAAAATCTTGAAAAAAATAAGAAGAGTTATATTAGAGAAATTAAATAACGGATGTTGGAATTAGTTTGATTACCTGAAGTAATCCACGCTAATGCCTTTAGTAAATTTAATCATAAGACAAATCTGACAGAGCGAAAGTAGATCGAAAGGTCATATTTGTACCGAACTCCAAACCAAACAGAAAAGTAAAATCAACAGCAATTAGACAGAATACACGTGCTGTTTTAGGACACCCTTCTAACCTCAGCATTAAATTTCCTAACCAAAAATTAAATATTGAATCCTTAGATACTTCAGGATTATATGAAATCCCATGCAATGATTGTAGTCTAAAGTATGTTGATGAGACCATGTGCCAAATGACGTTAAGAAATAGAGAAATTAGAACTGCATTTAAGTATGGAAATCATGCTTCAGATTTTGCGCACCTAGTAACAAATTAATTCAAATATGACTAGAATGGTGAACCAAAGCCAGCATAAACCGAAGGTATAATCTCATGGGCACATTCGTTGCGTGCTTACTGCCGGCTCGTCAGCAGGAGCCGGTATTACGTCTTTTTCACACTATAGTTTTGGGCGAGGAGTGTGGAAAATTTAGCTTATAATCTTCTATACGAATGTAAACCTGTAAAAAAAAAGTATTCAACAAAGAGACTTTAAAGCCAGTTCACTAATATATATATATATATATATATATATATATATATATATATATATAATATGTTGTAAAGGGTTCGAACACTATGGTTGTTGTGTCAGTACATGGTACCGAAACTATTGTTGCCGAATTGGTACATGGTACAAGCACATTAGATACATGGTACTGTGATAATGGATTTAAACGTACGCTAAAGTTAACCAAAATTGAGAATTACACGTATTACTGAACACGTGTTACTACAGTAAATACACTCACTCTGTACTTGATCAATCTCAGTCATCACTTTTCGCGATAATCTGAGTTTCATTCAATTTAATATATAACAGCTAGATACTGTTTGTTGTGTTGAACTAACATATGTAAAACTATATATTAGGTGATGCTTACGAAGTAACAAATTAGTTCAAATATGACCAGAAGGATAAACCAAAGTCAGTAAGAACGGAAGGTATAATCTTATTGACACATTTGTTTCGGGATTGTGCAAATGAGATTAAACTTCGGTTCATGTTGACTATGGTTTATCATTCTGGTCATATTTAAATTAATTTGTCACAAGGTGCGCAACGCCTAATGCATAATCGCATATATATTGTTTCTCAGGATCAAATATGATCCAACTCGTATATATTAAACTGACTTATGTCATAATTACCGCGAAAAAATAGATTTACTGGAGTAACTTTTGTTCATAAGTAGTTATAATTCTCAATTTTAGTTAACTTTAGCATATATTGAAATCCATTGTGTTGGTATCAGGTAGCAACCACGAAACCATAATTTTAGTGCCATGTAAATAATCGAAATCCATAATTTTGTTATAAGGTAGTGATACATAAACCATTGCTTTGGTTCCTTGTATATTCTATGGTACATATATAAATATATATATATATATATATACTGATGGAAGTCTCAATAAACCCCAAAACAAATGTGGCAGAGTTGCCTCATGACTTTAGCCTTCTGGTCATATTTGAACTAATTCGTTACTAGGTACGCAACATCTAGTACGTAATTGCATATATATATTTGTTCTCCAAAATAAACAGTATCTAATTCATTATGGAATATTTTTTAGATTTGAGCATGTCCATCATTTAGTGGAGACATTTCAAACAAACATTTAGAGTGAATTTTACGCAGAGCGATATGCATTTACACTGAACAGACGAGATTAATCAAGAAATTTAATGAAACTAAATCAGAAATAAATATTATGGTTGAAACATCTGTGTAAGTTCATGAAGTTTCATTTGGACAGCAAATGCGATTACAGAATCGGAAATTAGCTCCAGTGAAAGACCGATAATATTAGGTTACGAATGGCTTAATATTGACTTTAAAAATATCCCACATTCCAATAAAACATTTTCCGTAATATACTTCAAATTTGAACATTTAATTCTTGCCTTATAGTATCTATTAATTCTCACAATTTTTATGGGTCCATTATTTTAATGCTCGTTCTTGCGTTAGTTTATTTTCTTAATTTTCTTATCGGAACTTATTTATTTTACTTATTTGCATCATTCTTCCTGGCATGATTTGAACATTTATAGAAGTTCATTGATTGTCGTCCACACTGAGGTCACATTAGTTTGCATCATTTAACATGTTATTAATATAAAATTTATAGTGGTGTAAGTAAAGTTCTAAATAGACGTCTATTCACTGATACTTCACTTAGATGGACGTACATGTCTGCAATTTTACAGAACTAAACAATTAGTGGTTATAAAAATACACATGCATATACGCAACTTGCACTGATTTGATCAAACTTCAGTAGCCATTATGAGATTATACATTAATATTTATAACTGAAACGGTTTAAATAAAATTTCACAGGTTTTGTTTATTTGCTTGAATAACTTGCATTGAGCTCAAAAACAAGTACTCTGCAAACTCGCAAACAGTATCGCAGCCGAAATTCTATTCGTGTGCTGTTCATGATGGTCTGTTACATATAGGGATCATAGTATATCCCACTCTATATTGCTGATGCGTTAATGATAATCTATGAAGTTCTGATACAATCGTTTAGAGAAAATAACGACCATGTTATTTTGGTGATTAGTTAAATTAAAACATCAATGATTGCGCGGGTGGCGGTAAAATTCTTTAATTAAAGTTTGGCAGATTGAAGTAAACACTAATCCCATTGTTTTTAACTAGTCGTAAAACAACATTGCAAAACTACTGCCAGTCGCAACGCACTGACGCGTTTCGGTCTTCCATGATCATTATCAGAGTACGACGGCAAACTGACTAACGAGGATCAAATCGCAATGCATATATATGGAAAGCAAACTTAGATTTGCTACTCTCACCTATAGTAGTCTCGCATACATTGTGCTTGATTGGAAATGTCGGCTACACGGCTTCTGTGCAGTCATGCACTTTAACTTTCTGCGGCTTTCACCACATATATAAAAAGGTAATACAATTAAACAGTCAATGATTTCGCGGGTGGGGATAACATCTTTTTTAAATTAAGTTTGCCAGCTTGCAGTAAACACCAATCTCATTGTACTTAATCATAGTTAGTTGTATGAGAACTGCGGCAATACAACTGCATGAATTTCTAAATAAAAAAGACGTCAATAAATGCTATCATAGATAATGTGAACGTGATCGCTGTTTGGGAGTGCACTTAAGACCTTTTGGGTATTTTCGACAAAAATGTACACTTGCGACAATTCACGAATAAACTAGTTTTGACTGTAAACGCCCCGGCTTCAAGTAAATGCCGTACGACGTTATAAACTCGGTTAAGGTGCTCTGAATAGAGATTAGTTACTGATATGGGGGCCCTTAAGAGGGCCTTGGCTGTGTTCGTGTAAGTTATATATATGTAAGTTGATGTTCTGTTCCTTGGGTGGACTCTGGTTGTGGTTCCTGCTGTCGTTATCATGTATGGACAACTTGGTTGAAGTTCTGCATTAATTGGCTCGTCTTGCTGGCTGAAGTGCAACACGGTGAGTCACGAATTTTGTCAATTGTTGGTGAAACAAATCAATATCCAGCGTAGGTATTGACAGCCGACAGCACGCACATGTGTAACACGAGGCAGAACGCAGATACGACTAACTGACTTGCATGGTAAATTACCGTGCTTAAATAGCATGCAATATGTGTACTTGCATACTATTGGTTAAGCGTGGTTAAACGTGGTTAAACGGCAATTTGCTTTTTTCTCATTGGTGCAACGTAAATAAATTTGAATTTAATTTACGCAATATGTCGGCGATTGATTTGTGTCGTTACAATAGTGCTTTTTAAGGTCAAATAATTGAACTCTGTTTTTACACAATATTTCTCTTAACTGTGATTTTAGAAACAATCTCTGTTAGTTTCAAGCAGTTTTAATTGAGATTTCTTGAACTGCAATTTTAATTGTAATTAATAGTGTTTTGTTTATAAAAGATAGACACCCGCGCGCGCTACGCACGGAACATGTGGTGGATTATAGTGCCATAGTGGAATTACTCTTTTTCTTTGAATTATTCGCCGTTTATACAAGTGATTTACTGTTCGTATATAATTCTACGTATCAGAATTTCAGAGTACAATGGATTATTATACTTAAATAAGTTAAAACCATAGTAAACAGTGGATTCATTATTTGTGAAGTTTTTTCATTGAAGTTTTACACGATTTAATTTTACCCATCATCAGTGACAATTTTTACCAGTGACTTCATTTATATAATCATATATTTTCAATCGGCTAAATGTATTTATCACAATTCAGACGTTTGTGAATGGAATATTACTTGTGTTGACAGTATATCGTTTTGCTGCCGTCTAGAGCACGGACTGTTTTGTTTAACTGTGAATTGATAATTACTTGTTTCCATGCAACATTGTGTACAATACATATGTGATCATTCGAATCAGCCTTCTCGCATCACCCATCGGGAAAAGGCCGGGGATTGATCATAAGCACGGATCTCAACAGCAGCTACCATTTCTATGTAGGTAGATAGCAACCCCGAAAAATACCCCTACAGTATCACTTAACGAAATATATAGTGGTTGTAATAACGGCTCCTAATGATGAGTCGCTAGTAAGCATGAAACGAATGTGCATTTGTGTCAAAATGTGCATTAATAATTCAAAAAGGTCAAATAAATTATTTGTTACATGTTAATATATACGAAAATGAACTTTATTAATAATGATGACTCAAAAAATTGGAGTGAACTAAAAATTTATCAAATAAAACTCTGGATATTTTAGCAGAATTTTATTTCCACAATAAATACTGTATTAAAATGTAATGGTTGTGCAGCATACAGTGGTAAATTTTGCGAAAAATTAGAATTAATGACTGCAAATGAAGTGTTGTATTGTGTAGGACTGTGAATTTCACAGACATCCGTATGATACATTCAAGATTGTTAAGTAAATAGTTGAATAAATATAATGAAAAGACGCATAATAAAGGAAATTAAGATCTTAAATAATATATAACACGTTGGTGGAAATGCTGATTCCCTGTTTTATGGAATGCATGAATATTTTTAAAGCAAACAACGGTTAAAATGCAAAGTCGCCATTTGTAACGTTATTGATAGCTGGTTTATTTTCATTTTCACGCAATTTACAGGCTTATCCAATAAATAAATATTGTTAGCTCTTAAGCGGAACATGTCAATGTCTAAAGGTGTTGTCAACGTAATTATCAACATCCAAAACACTAATTATGACCACATAACCATCAGAGAACCACCTGTTATTGTGCGCATGCGTTCCTATGACGATTAAAAGCTGTGTTCATTTTGCTTTAGCCAGTGTAACGGCTCAAGAACAATTCGCCGACATATTGCGTAAATGAAATTCAAGTTTAATTTACGCGGCACCAATTAAAAACAAGAGAAATTTGCAGTTAAACAATGGCGTGCGAGATTTCGATTTCTGGCTATTTAAGCACGGTGAATTTACCATGCCAGTTAGTTATCGCGTTTGACTTCTGATGTGCACTACGTGTGCGTGCTGTCTGTTGTCGTCACCTACGCTGATTTTTGGACTTGTTTCACACACATTGGCAATTTCAGTCAGGCCAGTCTTATTGTTACACAACTAGTGAGACGGAGCAACATTTAATAAGTTGACCTTCACGTGTGCCAGATACTGCAGATCTTCAACTAGATTACTCAGCTACTCACTCGCCACTGATGTCAACGACACAGCAGAAGGAACAACAACCCAGTCCTCCAGAACTGTTTCCAAGTATCTAGGAATATTTCTAGGCATTGTTACACTAACTAACTTTCTCGGCATTGGCTGGAGAACGCAATACCGGCCCTAATAAGGGCCCCTAACAGTACAAAATCTCAACCATCCTGGCTCCAAACTGACTTTTTAACTTCGTACGACACTTACTTGAATTTGAGGAGTTTTACAAATTGGCGATCGCGCCAGAATACTGAGAACAGTACTGTTTTTTTACTTATTAGTAAATCACAAAACTTTTGGTATAAATACAATCGATTTTTTTAGCGATTACAGTAAATTGACATTAGCATATACCACGTTTTATTCTGGTTGTTAATCTGTCTAAAGCTGAGGTCTTGTGGACAACATTTTGTTGGGAATTATTTATGTTGAGGGAAGGTATTCTATTCAACATTTTTCTCCTACGTACAAAACTGTATACATTGTTGATCTCGTGGGCCAAAATGGAATGTGTAGGCAGAGTTTTTTTGATTTTGTGCAAGAAAATTATTGACTTTACGCAAATGCAGAATAGTGACTTGTGATTTTGTGGAAGAACTAATTTCATCTGTGTTCTGTGCTTATTCAAAACCGATTCAGCAGCGGAAGGTTTTGTTTCAAATGTGGAAGCAATTTGTGGGTAAGCGTTTCATTTAAAGTCTTTTTATTTCACCTTGCTTATAAATTTATGCTTTTAAGATCCAGTAAGATTGTTAGAATGTCAGATCCAATTTGAGATATTGCTGTTCATGTTTAGGATGGAGTTTGCGAACTATTCGTTATGCTCGTAGACTCCGCTTTCTCTCCGTTTCCAGATAGTGTGTGTCATCAAAACCTGTCAAAGGTTTTCTCTAAACAACCTTCAGAAATGCAGCGACGGATCTATCCAAAGCTTGAGGTCTTTAGGAAACTACCTAATCGCATTTTTGACCTCCAAAATGAAGTAGAATTTCTGCTGGGTCCCACTGACACTGAGCAGATAATAAATAAATATGCGGAGTTAGACATGCCAAACATTGTTCCCATTAAGATTTTAAGAGAATTGCGGAAACGTTGGTATAAAACTAATATTTTTGATCATGAGGCTAAGGTTGTTTTTATTAACAATCTTCCACAGTCAATAAAATTGTTCGCCAGACAGCTTCCCAATACTCTCTCTATAGATGACTTATCCAAGAGATGCGAGTTAGAATTTATGGTTTTGGAAGCTAAATTAAATTCTTCATCCTTTTGTCCTTCCCCGCAGGATGATAGGACAACGCTAAAGTTTTTGAAGGATTGGCCATAGGGAAATCCTAGCTAAATCAGGTGAACGCTTGACCAAATTTTACGCCCAAAACACATTATAGCAGTAGGCGGCAATCGGGACCCCCGCAATCCTTTAACAGGTATGCCCCAAAGTACTGGTGCTATAATCAACAGAAGTTTTTTTATTCATGTCAAGTCTGTCTCTGTCGTTCCGAAGAATTTCCGAATGATAATCAATTTCCTCAGTTGATGGGAAAGACAACAGAAAACAGGCGCAGTGGTGCATTTGGATCGGGAAACGTATGGCGCAGAAAGTAGAAGACCGTACTTTCTGCTCATCAATGGCATCAACGGCGCCACAAGGAATAAATCACTTAAAATCCGACATTCCTATCGACTCTTTTCGTCCACGCCGAATTTGCCACATAGATAGCCAAACGGACAATGCCTGTCGCAATAACCAGCCTACTTTTAAATACTGTTTGTTGCGAAGAACTAATATATATGCAAGTATGTATTAGGTGTTGCGAACCTAGTACCAAATTAGTTCAGTTGTGACCAGAAGGATAAACCAAAGGCAGCATGAACGGAAAGTATATCCTCATGCACATTCGTTTCGTGCTTACTGGCGACTCATCAGTAGGAGCCGGTATTACGCCCTTTAACCACTATATATTTGGTAGAAGAATGTGGAATAATAGGACGGTTCAATCTCCTAGACGAATGTGTAAACCTGTAATAGTGAAGCTAACATAATCTGAAGTCAACGACAATACGACTTCAATGCTAACTCACACTATATAATATACATACCGAGTCTGTAAAGGATACTAACACTATGGCCATTGTGTTAGTAACTGATACCTTTTTTGAAATCGATGAGTACCGGATACTAACACTATGGTGTCCGAGTCGGTACATGATACCAACCGGATGGATATCAATTTATGCTAAAGTTCACCCAAATTGAGAATAACAACAATTTCCGAACACC
>JAQBSW010004834.1:0-64334 GCA_029291075.1 Eudiplozoon nipponicum | reverse complement strand
AAAATAAATCTATCCGTTATGTAGGCACCTGGGAATCCAAAAACTCTTAGCAGAAAAACCACAATTACTTGGTTGTCTGAAGACGCGGAAATACTCCGTCTTGCCATCAACTCGTTAACAAATGCCACAATACTAGCCCATCCATACTTCCAAAGAACATATCTTCCTACAGCCGATGCTACTGAATTTGCTTTTGGGCCCCTTTGAAACAAAAGGTTGACGGAGTCAAAAATTCCATCAGTTTTTACTCGCGTGCTCTGCAACCAGTAGAAACCAGATATGAATCTTTCGGTTGAGAACTCTTCGCCATTCATGGCGCCATGCGCCACTTCATCAGCATCATTGACAACAGCAAATTTGTTGTTTTAACAGATCATGCACAATTAGATAGCTAACACAAAAGTTCGAATTCAACCGTCGGAAATGGAAATTCGACATGTTAAAGGTGAACTAAACAATATTGCAGACGCACTTTCCAGGCCAGATGTCCCGTTACAACCACTTTTACCATTCTCAGTTAACTCCATGACAACTAGTTAAATTGCACTAACACCATATGTCCTACGAACAAAACAGCGCGGTGACACTCATATTCAAAGATCAGTAGCTCATCTTGCAATCAAGTTGGTATAGCTCGACTCTGGGAAGGGTATATCCATTACCTACTTCACAGGTACGCCGCTCAACAAGCCAGTTCTGCCAACCAGCCACCAGACCAATGTTTTTAATTCTATTCATTCTATTTTTTACCCAGATAGTAAGGCGACTGTCAAACTTATTACAAATTGTTTTAAGTTAATAGACTCAAATAAAATGCTAAAAGATGGGTCTTGGTGTGTGCTATATAGCAAAAGAATAAAATCACCCGACACACTCATTCTAATTAAGAACATTTACAAAATATTTCACACTAAGCAATCGTCCACATTGACATAGTTCATCTGAATCTGGTTCAAGATTTTAGCTACCATTTAACAATTATTAATAGATTGACCCAATGGCTTGCGGCTTAACCTATTAGCGCCATTTCTGAAGATGCAGTCACAAATGATTTTATCTCTGCATGGATAGCATTTTACGGCGTTTTCAATGAAGTCATTACTGATAATGTTACTTGCTTCTCATACAATCATTTCAAAAATACCTTCTGTTCATGGGTTTCACTTTACGCCAGACTACTTCCAGCAATCCAAAATATAGCAGTATGGTAAAGAGAATCCATAAGTAACTCAAATCAGTTTTAGCAACTGGCTCGATGCATTTCCTTGAGTACTACCTGGTAGGCATTCGCCTATATGTGAATCTATTAGAACGTCTGCGTCATAACTCTTGTATGAAATGGACCTACATCTACCTAGTCAGCTTCCACGTTTATTACCTTTCGTTGTTATTTCAGTAATATGTCTGTCAAGCAGCTGTAACATGCTCATAGTACAATCTGCGTTCATCCGCAGCTTCATAACTGTAAAAAATTCTCGTTCGTAACGCCACTGCTGTTGCACCGTTGCAACCCAGGTATTGCGTTACTTAATCGATTTTGATCGGACAATCTAAATATTTACTTATCCTGCAAGGTGAGTCACCTAATTTGGTAAGCATCAACAGGCTTAAACCTTATATCGAACCATCTGGTTCTAGTGTAGTACAACATTCTACATGCGTTTCATGATCTACATGCCTACAATCTGAATAAAGCAATAAAGTACTTAGTATTACGTGTAAGTGATAGAATGTTTTCCCCAATTAATTTTTCATTATTTTACGTATCGCTCATAAAGGATTTTTCTGCACCAATTGTGCGCTATTTCATGTGACCTGATTATCATGAATCCACATGATATTTTCTCATATTCCCATGCATCACATTCGATAACCAGTTGTTCCCTGCTAAAATTTGTGAAGCGACTATCAACAGTTCTTAAATATTATGCCATATCTACGGCATTCTTCGAGTACACATTTGTTTTAATGTATTTTTTATACACAATATGGTTGATCATATCAAACTCTCATTGACAACGATCCAGCCTCTCCAGGTTACAACTTAGACACAGCTATTTAATTTGCAATTCACATTGTAATTTTCACGCAACGGCTCTCAATACCTATCACAATGCTCTATCTCGCTTCAGGCGGTATGACCGGCCACTCTAGCTAATAATTTGTATAACAATTAATAGTGGTTATTTGGCATTGTATTATTGTTGAAGCAATTAACAAATATGAGACAGCGCAGCTTTACTATACATTTTTGGTAATCAAGCCTCGCCAGGAGGAATTCTTTTTTACCTTTTCTTTTCCTCAGAGAGAAAAGAAATATGACATCTCAAATTAATTTACCGACATGTTGTAAAAATGAAATTCAAAATTTTAATATGCTGGACCAATGAGAATGCGCGCTCCGGTTAAAAAAAATTCGTGCAACTTCGAATCTATATAAGCGCGATGCTTTTCCACGCAACATGAATCAGCTCCACTCGTTAAGTGTGATTGCTGTCGCTATCTCTGTGGAACTGACTATCTACTCCGGCTGTCCTACTTGCGTTTACCACACTGTTTCACTAATTCTGCTAGTCTTCAGTTACACCAATCTTCTTGTAGCTGCGCAACCAGTTATACTTAATCGATCATCTATAAATAGGATTTCTACGTGTGCCAGCCATCTTGGTGTTGTCACAGGCCTTCAACAAGACAAGTCAAGTTCTTCGAACAACAATTAACATATCCTGCTTCGTCAATTCTACTTTTTTCCGGGTGTATCTACTCAAAGGATCGTCAGCCAAAGAACAGGAAGATAGATTAAATATCTAGAAGGACTAATGGTCATCCACACGCTGCAAAGCATGCATATACACTCAACGCATTTAGTAGTTAATGCTTTACTAGTCCTGTTCAAGTCTACAACACAGCAACTACTCTCTCCGCTTCCTTATTGGTCTTCGTATTAACATCATATAGTTTTTCGATCCTGACGGGGCGTCAGGCAATTTTCTTCAGTTTCATTAAATATAAAAGCGGCAAGAGCAAAACCATTTCTGAAAATAAATCCACTTACTCATCAAGTTTAATTTAAATAAATTTATTCAATAGCCCTTTTTCTTCCAATAAATGCTTTCTGTCTTAGCAAATCTTTCTTTTTCTATCATATATTATATATTTCTTATTTTTCTTTTAAAACAGGATTACTTTTTGTTGGAATAATAATAACATTGTTTAATATTATTAGTCTACTATTTTGTACAATAAATTGTCTTCGCGAGATGTTTAATCCATATTCTATGAATGGAGGGTTTGTTTCCGAAATATAAACTTTTAGTACAACGATAGGCATTGCCGGAGATGATTATGCTTTGCTTGCATCTGATACACGTCTCTGTGAGGAGGCTTATTACATGATATATTCCCGGAATTCACCGCATATTTATCAAATGTAAGTCATCGAATTTTATTGAAGGGGCAAAAATTGTTTGTTGGCATCCACGGGCTTTCATGGAGATGTTTTGACACTTACAAAATCATTAGAAGCTCGTGTTAAGGTTCGTTAATTTTTTTATTATTATGCAGCTTTATTACTACAATCATCGAAAGAATATTTCTACAAATGCATTAGCAGCGATGATTGCCGTAACTTTATACAACAGAAGATTTTTCCCTTTTTACGTTAGTAATATTCTTGCTGGCTTGGATGAAGAAGGAAAAGGTGCTATTTACCATTATGATCCTTTGGGTTCATATAGTAGAGACCACTTTTTAAGTAGTGGAAGTTCGGGCTCCATAATTCAGCCACTGTTAGATAATAAAGTATTTTTTTAAATTTTGTAACCGTAAGATAGGTGGTTTGAACGATGCGCACGGTCCTAAAAAATTGGACAAGAAAGCTGCGGTTGATTTAGCTAGAGATATGTTCGTCAGTGCTGCAGAACGAGATATTCATTGTGGTGATGGCGTTTTAATTAAAGTAATTACTAAGCAAGGAATTGAAGAGTATTCGTTTCCTTTGCGAAAGGATTAACAATCGAACTGTAAAAATAAAAGTGTCAATTTTATAATCAGTTACTATTCTTGAAATATTTTAAAATAGATATCTGCACAAATATGGATCCTTTAGTCTATTCCCATTTTATTCCTTTTGTTCACGACATATGTAGTGGCAATATTACGTTCAACGAATAATTTTTCATACGCTACAGGAAATATCATTCAGTAGTTATGCGTTTATATGACAAATCGATTTTATACAACGGAGATCCGCACGTTAGTATTGGCCATATATTTTTATTAAGCAATTTAAATGCTTTTGGGGGAAATTTTGGGATATTAATTTTTCAGTTATGTTCTTCTGGTGTTTGATATCAGATTTTTCCCTGCGATGATATTGGTCATTTTTTTATCCTCATGTTATAAGAATGTTAAGCTTGGGCAGATAATTCAGCTTAAACACTTCATGCTTGTATTAATCTCTTTTACGTTCTTTCGTCGATATTTATTCAAGAGGCTTTATTTTAAGCGCAAAATTGAAATAATTTTAATATTTGCGATTCGATGATATGAAATTAAAATTGTAACTCATGTATGGTGCATCCGTTTTACGGATTTATTGTTTAAAATTTAATTACTGAGTTATTTTCTAACATGATAACGCCTAGGTGTTAGCAATAAATGTTGGAATACGTTTAATTTTTTTTCCATGCTTTGTGAAACAGATTGTAAGTGGCATACTTGTTAAGATCTTTCGATTCACGGAATTTTTATTGGTGGCAGTTGCCGGCTTGTTGACAAAGAATTGTCAATGATGGTATGCTTTTTGTGAGAAAATTGCATATCCAGTGCGAATTAAAACATAATGGCTATAATACTGACATTCGGGACAGTTTACAATGATCTTTACTGTCAGTCGAGTGGTTAATTTATAATTCGTTATTGATTAACGTCACGTCTTATTTAGCATTTATAATTTTTAATGGAAATTTCTCGTGAAGTAATTGGTAAACTCATTTATTTATTGTAAAATGTGATATGCTTCTTTACGTCAAGTGCCTGTTTATGTAGATTCCGCTAAGTTGGTTTTCTCTTCCACATCTATTAAGCTCATACCTACAATGAGCTATATTATCAGTTTCCTCGAACTTAAGTATATATTTGATTAATTTAGTAGTAGGCAAAGGATTGTTTACTTCTTACGTAACACTACGACCGAGTCAATAACCTGGAACGAGATAATACGCGAAAAACAGAATTATTACAATTACCAATTTGTGAACGTCACTAATATGCACGATTCAAAACACAAATTGGTTGCATGATTACATTGTGAAGATCGAGATTTTTAAAACCGAAACTGACGAATAAAACGTCAAATGCAGCTTGCTAGAGTTATTCATGCCAGAAGAGTTACAGAATACCGAAACTCAAATTATGCACAATTCAAAAGTATATAAGCCTCAAAGTATTTAGGCAGAGAATGTCATAGAAATTAAACGAATACCTTCTTTTTTTAATTATTTTCGTTTCAATCAACCATAATGGTTTAAACATCAATAATTGTTGCTTTAATTTTGTCGGATGAAATATCCTCCTCTACATGCACCACTTACTCAAAAAAGACGTCTGACACTAGACACACTCCTTGTTTTTTGGCTATCGTAGAACTCTTCCTGAGCGAGTTGTGCATACTGGTACCTCTGTTGTCGACGTTGCGCTCTATTTTTTTGTCAATGGCACTGCTAATTCTTCTGACGTTGATGGAACGTTATGATCTTGTAGCTCGGTAGAACATGATGTCGATGTCGTCAACGACGCGTCTTGTGAAAGTTGCTGATTTGTCTTCTGTGCCTGCGTAATTGTATTGCATACATCAGACTCGTCAATGGAACGATGGTCATTCAACTAATTTAGTAATTCAATCTTATCAATCCAATGCCGTGTTTTGCGTACGCGGGTTATAGCTGTACACGGGCAGTTACAGAAAGATCCGATTGATCACACTTTCCAATTTTGTTTTGTCTTTGATCGGGTTGACTTCTTCTTTGTTCAACTGGAAATGCGGTTCTACCACATCTTTGTTTACTGGCGACGTTTCGGTGCCTACTTTCCAGCACCATCCTCAGGCAACACAGTGCAAACTTCACAATAGCAGATTTAAGCTTTGGATTGATTGAAGCGTACACACCGCAACAAAATTTCAAAAAATACTTGAGTATCAAATATGATGCAACAGTCGTCCACCACATTTGCTTAAATCTGCTATTGTGAAGTTTGTACTGTGTTGCCTGAGGATGGTGCTGGAAAGTAGGCACCGAAACGTCGCCAGTAAACAAAGATGTGATAGAACCGCATTTCCAGTTGAACCAAGAAGAAGTCAACCCGATCAAAGACAAAACAAAATTGGAAAGTGTGATCAATCGGATCTTTGTGTAACTGCCCGTGTACAGCTATTACCCGCGTACGCAAAACGCGGCATTGGATTGATTGAAGCGTACACACCGCAACAAAATTTCAAAAAATAATTCAATCTTATCGTCAATCCAGGTAAACTGGGGAATGCAACGATTCAGAGTAGCACAACTATCAATGCTATTTACTTCTATGATGACATTTTTGTCTGTCATCCTCTTGACCTTTTTTGGCCCTTTGTAAAATGGAGTCAGACAGTTCTTCCTATTTTCATTAGTTACATAAGCTAAGAGGCCGATCTTAGATCAGAGGACACGTGGCATTTAGTTTTTATTTTTCTTGCGCTCCTTCAAACCAATTTATATAGCTAGAAGCCCAATCAAGACTACTAGGAGTTTCTATTAGAAGATCTCCAGACAATCTTAATGGTTCTTCATAAAGCAATTCTGCTATTGAAGTTCCTAATTGTGCCCTATACCTGTTGCGCATGACAAGTAATACTATAAGAGGATCGTATATCCAACTTGTTCCACCAGTACACCCCAACGCAGCCTTCAGTTCACGACTCAGTCTTTCTACCATCTCATTCGCGCGTGGATTGTAGGCGCCAGTATACAATACATTTATTCCCGTGATATTGAGAGATCCTATGAGAAGCTCTGACATAAATTGACTAGCGCGATCACTAGTGACTCTTGCCGGAACACCAAAACGCGATATTCAATTATGTAGGAACGCGAACAAAACTTCTCGCGCTATAATATCCTTCAAGAACGCTACTTCAAATTGACGACTAAAACAATCAACCATTGTTAACAAAAACTCATTATCGTTAACTTCATGCATCTCGACAATGTCTATATGTACATGTCTGAACCGTCCAATTGGTATCACAATATTCTGTATTTCGGTTCTAGTATGTCTCCACACCTTACAAGTATCACACTTGGCGCAGGCTCTTACCCATGCCCGGTTGTCTTTAGATATATGCGGCCATGCGTTTTTATTTGTAATCGATCGAATGATAGCTTTTATGAATGGATGTCACAAATCATGCAAATGATGAATTATTTTGGCACGTAACTCCAACAGCACATATGGTCCTGGTTGATCTCTGGATGTTTCGCATAACAACCAATTGCCACTCCGGAGCTTGCGAACACATCCTGGTCTTAGAGAAAACCAATGTAAAGGGATCCGATCTTTGCGCTTCCTCGATTTGATTGACTAAATTGTTTGGAGAATCATCTAGATTCTTCAATGGTACTTGATATATCAGATTAACATTTGCTTCATTCGGTCTGCTAAGTGCATATGCTACCACAATTTAATTACCAGCAATATGAGAGAGTGAAATCGAACTCTGCTAATAGGGTAATCTGGAAATTCACCCTGCAAGAGTAATTAACCCTCGCGGTTTTACCGGGTATGCTTATCAACGGCTTGTGATTTGTCAATAATTTGAATTGAAGACCGTCTAAATAATGCTCAAAATGTAGCACTGCAGCATACACAGCAAGAAGCTCTTTACCAAAAATAACAGCGTTTTTCTCGATCATGATGCTTTCGACTATAAAAAACCAAATTGGTCTTACTATATCCTGTTATCTTTGCAGGAGCACTGCCCCTATTGCAACACCTGTGGTATCGATGATTGGCTGAAATGGATTCTCCAAATCTACAGGTGCTAGTGTGGTTATGTCACTTAGCATTTCCTTGGCCCTGTGGAATTTAACTCGGTCTTCCTGACTCAAGTTTATAGGCAAAGAATTCTTGATTGTGCTCTTTTCAAGTGTGAGATGGCGTGTTAACGATCCTAGAATTCCGGCTAGACCTGGAATGAATCGTCGGTAATAGCTGATCATGCCCAAGAACCTTCGCAACTGGCGCACGGTCCGGGGCTCTGTTACGTCCTTGATAGCTTGGATCTTATCTTCCAAAGGTTTAATTCTGTCTTTGGAAAGTACATGCCCAAGATACTTGACTGAAGAGTATCCAATGTTACTCTTATTGGGTTTGACCACTAATCAGTATTGTTTCAGCCTGATCGAAACCGTTTCCAAATGCCTACGATGTTCATCACGTGAGCTACTAAAATAATTATGTCGTCTATGTACACTCTCGCAAATGGACAATTCTGAATGATTTCTTCAGCAAAACGCTGTAATGTTTGACTGGCATTCCTCAACGCAAGAGGCATTCGAAGAAATTCATGCAATCCCCCTGGATATCTGACTGCGGAGCAGAGTACTCTGGTTAGTGATATGATAATCACCCTTCGTTACTGAGTTTAATAAAAGATAATTCCTTCAAACCATCCATTATACCAGTTCACGTTTAAAGAACTACCACTATTGGGAAAGCAAAATTGGAATTTGACCTTCTACAAATTACCACTTCGCGCAATTGGTGATATTCAGACACAACAATCCGTTGCTTGTGTTGTGCCAACGATTGGGCCCTGGTGAGCATGGTAATGGAGCCACCAATTCTATCTGGTGCTCTACTCCCGTCTTTAATCCATTTCTCTTGGTAGGTTGAAACACTGAAAGGTGCTACTTGATGATATCGGAAAAGTCATTTTCGACTATAGAACGGGATAAAGTGACTGTTCTAACTGCTGAAGTGTTAGACTCAGTGTGTGTTATCATCACTACGCCTTCTGTGATAGCCCTAGTTTTGGGATCTAGTGTCAGTTTGAAATAGGTCAAGAAATCCATCCCAATGATATAGTCCTTGAAATTGGCTACCATAAAATTCCACTTATAGGAAGTCTTCTGTCCCACGGTTACAGTCAGTACTTTCAGTCTCAATTAGCAAGTAGAATATTTTATAAATTGTAGTATGTTTTGTTTGAGAAACTAGAACACAGGATATTACGAGTGCTATGGAACTATTTGTGCCAAAAATCTGAATTAACGCCTTCTATTTGTTCTATCCGCATATGTTACAAACGAATATAGCACACATGACAGAAAGATCGCTTTCTACACTGGCATAAGCTCTACTAAACAAAGCGAAAATTTCGAATCTCGTCATGGACAGTACTTTAATAAGTAGTCAATGAGAAGCAAACCTATCTACTATATGAATTGCCTTTTCTATACTATACGATGCTTAGTTTATACTGGCAAATTTATATATATATATATATATATATATATATATATAATAGGATTGCTATCTATATCAAGTTTGCGACCTTGATATAAATAATTGTTATTACCGATCGTGGAATCAATTGTTATTCAATAAGATATTTACTGATTAATTTTATTGTCTAGATCATGAGGCTGAACATAAAAGAACAATTTTTTGTGATATTGGAATTAATCCCGATTCCGGAAAACAGCCCTTATCAATAGTGTAAGACGCCAATCTCGAACAATCATCAGGGTTGGAAATACGGATCTGCAGATCACGATCATCTAATACAGGCCTCATTTAAGAATTGTGTCAGTTGCTTAGTGGAGTATATCACCATTCTTGTATTAAAAAGGGCAACCGCAATTCGTACGACAATCATCGTGGTATATGCTTTATTCTAGCTATATCTAGGATATTTACTTCGATTAGCTCACGTCGTCTCAGCGCTTCGCGTGAATCACATGGTAGAGAAAAAGGACGGAACCGTCAAGCACGAGGTTTTAGGCGTAACATTTTATTCCAAACAGCGACACGTATAGCGCCGTAAAAATAGCCAAATTCTTAGACTTCAGGTGTGCGTATGACTAAGTGGATTGTAACATTCTGTTCGATAATCTGCCGAAGATGATTTCGGCTAAATTTATGAACATTATACAAGATCACTAGATAAAAATTGTTGTTCGTGTTAGGCTCTTCTATGAATTATTAGAAAACGTTATTACTAGGTGTTGAATCTATCAATGATGGTAATTTTTTAAAATTTAGTAATAGATGACATTCTGCGCTGTTCTCTTCGGTATGTTAAAGATGTTCGCGTTGAAATTCTAGACGATAGATTTTCCTCACCTTCTACTAATTACGATTAATTACTTTATGTACGTATATATGTAAACGGAGATATTTTCTCTAGCATGGTGAGTTCCTTAAAATATTTTCCAGTATGGCAGTTATCCAAGCCTCTCCAGTGGGTTAAAAATTTTCTTCCATTCTAAAGTTGTCTGGACAACAGTTTTCGAAGTATTTTGTTTCAGACCGTGCGTAATGAAAACTTTCTGGTCACAAATAATGAATTTTTGAAAATTGTCCCGCGTTTACGCTAATATAACGTCGTCTTTAACGTGTTTATGTAATGTATTCAGCAATTACGACCAATCTCGTCCCGGGAGTGTTACATGGACCTAAGATAACGTTGCACGAACAGCACAAAACAGCAAGGTTGTTCGATTACATATTATTTTAACAGAGCCAATCGTAGTTATTGGAACATGGGTTGGAGAGTTATCATAACAAGTTTCAAGAAGTCAAAAACATTTGGCCGATACATGTTATAATTAAGCTACACAATCCGCATCAGTTTACGTGTAGGAGTATAAGAATTGGTCCTTTAGTGTTCAACCATGACCTAATGTTTGATTGCCCTTTAGTCGATTAAGCATTACAGACTTATACATACTTGACCTCAACCTTGACTTTTATCAAAGTGACCAACCTAAAAATTCTAAATTGTATTTGATTAAAACCTTCTTAGGATTTAATGCGATTAACAATGACAGTGCCCATTTCTCCTCTGATGCAGCATAGGGAAAACTCATATCACGATAATACGCTACGGTTCACCTTCTTGTTAATAAGAACACCAATGTATTTTAGACAGTCTCGTTCCTAAAATGCGCGCATTTCCTTTTGTCCACCAATTTATTCATATCTGAATGATTCAGATGGACGGCCTTTGAATGCTGCGGCGGCACGGAAAGTATTTACCACTTCATTAAAATACCTCATTTAAGAATGGTGGCGATAA
Source organism: Eudiplozoon nipponicum (assembly GCA_029291075.1). NCBI lineage: Eukaryota > Metazoa > Platyhelminthes > Monogenea > Mazocraeidea > Diplozoidae > Eudiplozoon > Eudiplozoon nipponicum. The sequence continues at coordinate 52,993 of JAQBSW010004834.1, read as the reverse complement.
CTCTTATGGTGTTGACTAATCTCTTTCGTAATATATGGAATGATGTCGTGTCGGTTGCTTGGGCTGATTAAGATGTTGAATTTGCTTCAAATCCTGAGTTTTAGAAGTTGGCCGCGCGTGTGTAATTCATTGGCTGTTTACCACTGATAATAAATTAGGTCGTTGTAAGCAATTCGAAAAATTGTTTATGTCTGTTCACTATTGCGGTTGACGGCAGTTTAGTCATGTTTGATTAAAAGAATAACCGATTGCTTCTTTATATAGCATAAAGTTGTATAATTCAATGTTCGTGACTGCATATTAATTTTACAGCCGACATTTTCAGCAAAGTCCAATGTATTTCACGTATCCAAGATTTTCTTTCGTGGGTGGTCGACACGGACCTAAGAAACGTTGCACGAACAGCACAATACAGCAAGGTTGTGTAACGCCGGAGCCAATAATACAAATAGGAACATGAGTTTGAGAGCATAGAATCAATCTTCGTGACTGCATAAAATTTATGCTGCCGACATTTTCAGCCAAGTTAAATGTGTTTAACGTATCCACGATTTTCTTTCGTGGGTGGTTTATTTGAACTCTCAGTTTCGTAATGATCGAATTGATCCTCATTTCCACGCACGCATAAAGTTCGACTTCGTGTTGGCTGGGTGATGATTAGTCCCCACATTTTGAAGGCTTCCACAGTATTCGTATTTATCCCTGGATATGAGGTTGGATCTAAGCGCACAATCACTGTTTGTTCAATTTTATGGCATAAAGTTGAATAATCCAATGCTCGTAACTGTATATAAAAGGTGCAGCCGACATTTTAGTCACGTCCAATGTACTTAACGAAATAAACGATCTTCTTTCGTTGGTGGTTGATTAAGCAATTACGACCAATCTCGTCCTGGGAGTGCTACACAGACCTAAGGAAACGTTTCATTAACAAGAAAATACAGACAGGTTGTTTGATTACAAATTATTTGAACGCCGGAGGCAAACAAACATAGGTTGGAGAGTTTATGGATATAATAGAATCCGTTGTGAATTAAACAAACACCATTTGCTCGAGCGCTGATAGCAATTACTTTTAATCAAAGTTGCGATCTTGATATAAACACCTGATTCATTATGTACAAACATTTGTCAGCATAAACTAAGTGTTTTCAATACTATACAAGATAGCAACCTTGATTAAATGTAATCCGTTGTGAATGTTTTTACTGATGATAAAAAACCTGTGTACATCATCTTACCGTATAAAAGTGAAGCGCATAAGAGATAGATTGCTTTGGCTTTTCATTTTTTACAACTGACTTAGTTTTGACCAAACATCCTCTACCTAGTGTGGAAGGTAAGATTCCACTGCAGTCTGCATCTAGCGTTATCTATAATTGGAATTGATCCTGTGAACGATAATATGTAGTCAAATGCATTGAAAGATTAAATTCACACCTGTCAGAGCACACACCAACCTGGTTGTCACGGAATAATATTACTAAACGTTTTATTCCTTGTAGAAATTGCGACTTGCCAACAAAGCGCTTTTCAATTTGAATAAAATGTAGGCGTGTTGGGTTGCTTCCCTATTTGGAAGGCATTTAAATAAATCGATATCTAGATCTGTGCAAGAAAAATAATTTGTTCATGCACTGGCATTACCATAGGGCTTCCACAGCCAATGTAAACTTGCACCTATACACGTTTCCATTTTTACGTTCATCTCCTTGGTAATTTTTGGTCGCCAAACAAGTTTTCGTCGTGCCCAAATGGCGATCTTTGAAGTTCTTAGTGCGTCATAAACGTGACTTAAGTTACTGTCGGTATGTAGTGGAAGTGGTCAGTCAGAATGGGATTGGTGCTTATATCAGGCACGACAGCATCATATTAGAATTGTTATCACCGCCTAAGTAATCACTGATTGCTTAGCTTTAAAAGTTATATCTATATGGCGAAAGTTGCAAAATGATGATACTGAAAGTAAAGTAGTACTGCCGCAGTTCCCTGTCAAGTACAATATATGCCGCATATCTAATTTGGTATTCCTTACATATGCATTGAGATTTAGACTGCTCCAGTCAGTTTGTCGTCTTGTTTTTTTTATGAACATGGAATGTCGAGGCCCGCCAGTGCGTGTTAATATAAAATTTGAAAACTTGATTTAAAATATCGTAATCACCATCCGCTTAATCACTCATGGGTTAATGGTAAAAAAGGTGTGTCGAAAACTGCATGTAAAAACATGTGCTCGCAGATAAATTGTACTGGCGACATTTAAAGTCATGTACGATGTACACAAGTCTGTTAAACTTTATACATGCATTGCGGTTTGATTTTCGCTGGTCTGTTAAACGTCGTGAACTGTTGATAGTAATGGGCGTTTGGAATACGACCGTATAGTTTACCGATGGTAGCTTCGCTATGTTGCGTGAGTGGTTAGCAATAAGGGGATTGGTTATCACCATCCGCAGCTTCACCAATGGTGTAATTGTAAAAATTGTATATATGGCGAAAGCTGCAAAAGTTGATTGTTCCTGACGACATATAAATTGTGATGCCGACATTCATAGCTAAGTACAATGCACTCGAGACTAATAATGGCGAGTGCAATATAACTAAATTAGCTTTCCTTGTGATTTCATCCAAGTTTTTTAGTGTGACTTCATGCCCTCAGGATGGTAATGGAAGTTTGAAGCGCTTCAGTACGTGTTATTCTCCGTATTTGTGCTATGTCTTGCGATTGGTTATCTGCAAAGGGATTTTGTTTATATCAAGCATGTCGCCGAAAATAGAATTGATGTCAGCAGCAGTTGTCTGTGGCGAAATCGGGAAAAAAACGTTGACGTTCGTGACATGGTAGTGAAAGTTGTGCCCGCATTCTCAGTTAATTACCATTAATGTAAAAGGGCAAAATCCAATTTTGCTTTTCTGATCCTTGTTGGTCAGTTTGGGTGTTTTGATGAAGTGCACATAAGGTCGAAACACGTCAGTATGCCTGACGCGCATTGATTTGGCTCGATGTTTAAAAATTTACAATCGACTCATATCATAACGCACTTACTGTTTTGATCGTTAATTCACCGGTTACAAATTTATAATTCTTTATACAAAAATGCAATAACTTTGATTATTGTTGATTGTTTATACTTTTTATTTAAATCGCCCGGTCACCGCTACGGTAGGCGTGTGGCATGCATGGATTGGATAAGATTTCGTGATATTTATGAATGGCTCCTATGACAATTCATTTTCCACAGTGACTCATTTTACAGCAATAAGCAATGTAAATTGGTTGATATTGAGAAGCGATAATTTTGTGTCCATCGCTTTGCTTACGATATCTCTTCAAGTTGTTTAATCAGTATCACATCAGAATATAACTTGCGTAGTAGTCACAGGACCTCTAGGATGTTTTCAAGATACTCAATCTATATATCCCTAGTTAATTTATCACTCTAAATGGCAAAGTGTAATATCGTTGAAGCTTGCTCTTTGTTTTTTATTTTTTTGAAGTCGTTCAGTTATTATCCATATAAATGTTTATCATTCAGGGGTTAGGCAGGATTTCGATGATACATAATACAGTGTTAACCGGTGATATATAGGTCACTGAACAATATATCACCGGTTTATTATACTTGATGTGGATAAGTGATAACTTAAACACCTGCTATTTATTTGGTGTTTATCTTTAAATAGTTCGGTTACTATAACAATACGTTGCAACGTGCATCGATTTGGCATGATTTCAATGACTTACCAAGATCGCTGCAATGGCTGGATAAGAGAAGTTTGCATGCGAGACGAGACTGGTAAATGCTCACATGAGCCCAAAAGTTGGACTTTTCACAATAACAATAAAGAGTACCATGACCTCTGAAATTAGCTATGCGATCCAACGGCATAAGTTTATTTCTTGTGAGCATTTATTTCAAAAGTATGTGATATCTAAGCAGAGAACTACTGAATTGAAGTCAAGTAAGCCATTTACCCTTTATTCGTTGCAGTTTTCATTTACAGCGGAGAAGAAACTCAACCAAGTGAGTTTTTGTTCACGTATTTGGCGAGTAAGCTAATAAGATAAGAAAGTCAGGTGAATGGAAGTTGCGATCAGAAGCACATGTGTCGGCGATGCTGCTCGATTATTTCTTTATTAACCAATGAATTGCATAAACAACTAGCGGCCAGACTGGCTACAAGTGGACAACAACCGTGATCGTAAGTGCACGTCTAGATTCAACTGCACTCGATAGTACCTCAACAGGCTGTCGAGGTTCGGCAAGTGTAGCAGTGCAGCCGAAGAGCAATAAGTACCATTCGCTTATTGATAGACTGATTAGTTTTTATTTAATGAGTAAATAAGAAATGCTTCAATTAAAAATAAGGCCGAATTTTTGTAACGATTTCAAACTTCTACGTAATGGCATTATGCACATTTGTGTAGTCAAATAGTTATTCAGATTAAGTTGGCCAATGATCAATTTCGTTCAAAAACTACTTAAGCCATCAACAATTTGTCATATTTCTTAATAAATCTAACAATTCAACTTCAATTTTTCGTTAAAATAAATGACAGAGTGGCCCCAATGGAAAGTCCCAAAGAAAATATGGAGAAAATTAAATTCCCGGATAGAAAACAGACTTTAAGGAACAGTCGGCTAAAGAATAAAATAGACAACCTTACTGTTAAACACAAAATTATAAAATTGTGATCAAGATTCGATGAAATTGCACCGAAATAGTAGTAAACATAATTAAATTGCATCGTGATGAGGCACAAATTATAACATTTTAAAACCAATTAAAGGTCTATGTAGAAACTTTTACATACTTAGTCTTATCGAAACCGTTCAAAGGTTTCATGTAGTTGTTGACGTTTCAAATTCTATTATCCGAACCCAGTATCAGAATTTATCACATTTTCCAGTCACACAGCATTTGCCTATACGTCTGAATGAAAAACCCTGATTATGGGTTCGGAATAAAAACTTCACAGCGACAGTAACTTCATGGAATTTATAAAAGACTTCGATAAGGCCAAGAATGGAAAGCTGAACAGCGGAACTAAGACGAGAAATGCTACACTGTGCTTTCATGTTCAGTTAAAAAATAAACTACACAATGGTTTGCACATAATTATCTATTAAATTCACAAAAATTGATTCCAAGACGACAAAACGTTTAAGAAAGAAAAACTGCTATGTCGTCTTATGATTGTACTTTAGTAAGGAAATCATCACAATAAATGAATGTAAAAGTAAAGTAATTGTGCAGCTACTAACTGGATCCGGCAAAAGCGTAATTGAAAGCATAAGGATCTGGAAATATGCCACCAGACTTTTCGATTAAGTAGGCAGTTGGTATTCTGTTATTAGAAATAAAAAATTTAAGCATAGGAACTTGACTGTTTGTTGTGTGTAAGGCATGTATGGCGCCCAGCGGAACAATTTTACGCGAACTGCCAAACAAATATAACGCGCCATAGGTTTGTACTTCAACAGAATCATAGCCATTAATTAAGCGCGGCTGAAATCCTGGTTTCTTGGCGAATGCACTAAAATTCCGTTTGGCCTTCGCCGGTAATAAAGTCAGCTGTCGAACGGTACGTTGCGAAAGAATGTAGGTACAGCTTACCAAAAAACAAGACGCAAGAATAGCTAAAGAAAATAAAAGCACATAGAAATAACAAGTTTCAGGAGAAATCATAGACACAGGTCTAAAAAAAGGTTTAAAACTGAACTACAGACTTACGACATGCCAAAAATTATTTTCTAATCAAACACGCATTCTTCAGTCGATAGCATCGGCAATACTTACGGTAACTTCAGTTGAACGTATTGCTTCTGTGGTATTTTTATATTATTGAAATTCCAACAAGTACAAAAACAGCTGATGACAGGGATTATTATCAAAATATGCATACTCGTCACGGACTACAATACCAGTCATTAGAAATTGATACTTTAGTGGCAAATAACCAGGAAAAAGTTTTTCTTAAAAGTAAAATTATTTTAAAATTTTACAAAAAAACGAGTGATTTACTCACGAAAGTGAGACAAACCAAACCTCTAAACAAATTATTGGCCGATCCAAAAATACGTCTACGGATGTCAGCGCTGTTTATTCGTTGTTGGCTTCTTAAACGACGACGGTCGAATATTTGTAAGCGTCTAAAATCATCTCAACTAAAGAAAGTGTCACTTGTGTAAAATAAAACTGTACGTATAACTGAATGGTAAAAACAGCATTTAATGAACAGTGAAATACTTGCGTTTATCCATAAATGTCGATTTGGTGAAGATATTTAATCCAACTTTAGCGATTCCCATACTCATCTATTCGGACATATTGCCTCAGTTATTGATAGAACTGCCAAGGTGTGCACACTTGTCAACTACACCCAGCTGCAGAGTTGGAGTGAGTAGCGAATGATCATGTATAAGTATCCTACATTTAGTGGGTGCGAATCTAATGCCAAAAAGTCGAACAACGATTGCTAATCTATTCAAGATGGCCTGATCAGATTCTCGATTGTCGAATAATAATACAAACTCGCCTGCATAGTCAAACTCGACTAATTTACTGACCGGGAAAATGTAGACACCTGCATCATAAACGTATGGATGAGCGTTGTTTAGAACAACATCTATTACAAAATTAAACAAAAATTTGAAAATGGACCACCTGAGTGTCAGTCTATTTCATTGGTGGAATCTCACTCTTTCCATCACTGTGAAACGTTAAAAGCGTGTACAATCCATTAAAAATATTTAACGTATCCACAATTTTCTTTCTTTTATTTAGTGTACCGAGTGTTATAAGATTTCTGAGGATGGTACTGGAAATGATGTAGCGGTACATAAAACAACCAAGATTAGACGAATGGGTTGGAAGACTTCGGAGTGATGGTACGAATGAACACCCGGTTACGACTTGCAGAACTAAGTGTGCTAAACGACAACCAACGAAAGAAAATCGTGGATACGTTGAATAAGATGATAAAACTGCGCAACCAAAACAACCTCTTTGAAAATTCTGCGGTTTTAGATTTTTCTGGTTTTTCAATTGCGTTTTTAGAATGGACACTTCTACATCCGAAGTTACCATACAAATCTCACATGAAAAAAAAATTTGACAAATGTGGTATCCCCATTCAAAAGTACGTTTCTTGACATGCCCAAATATCCTTCAATAGCCATTAATATGAAGACTGCTAAACACTATTCCCATTGTATTTAACCAGTTGTCGAATATTGGGATTGATGTTTTTTTCAGGCTCGCAAACTAGATTTAAACAATTTTTACCACCTCCCGCGCAGTCTATGACTGAGACTATTAAATATCACTTTGCAATCTTTCATTTATATACATCTTGGGTTTTTATTTTATTAAGTGGATAGCAAATAATTTGACTCGTATTGCAAAGTGATAATGAATGACCTGATTGTATACTCTCGAACAGAGAAGTACTAAACATACAATGCCGTGTGATCCTCCCTTATCTTGATCACTGCTAATTAGCCTTCTTTATTCCTCTTTCATCCTATGCTTCAAGTGGGTCATTCAAACAACCAGACGTTAAATTAACTGGGATGCATTCAGTCAACTTTTCAATGCCAGAAATTATAATGAAATACCCACACCTGAGAACACACCTTTCTGTATTTTCCGGGTTACTACGCATTATCATCCCGCGCAGACTCCTGTCATCTTTATCCAATGCATACTTAATTCAAACAAGCTAAGAAAACTTTTTAAGGCGTGTGATAATCCTGTTCTGAATGTAAGACCACGAATTTGTTCACAAGCCTACGCTTATTCACTACGACATACTGATGAATTCAATCAGCACACGTTAAACAAGCAAGCGCTCTGTGCTGAAGGGCTCATTCGATAGGCGAGAGATTCGCAATTATTACGAATCAGTTATAACATAAATTTAAAAATCGAACTACCTGTACCAATAACAACTTTGCGGATTACTATCTAAGCTTCCATTCAGATTACTATTCCGCACCTCCTAATTCAACAGGGCCGACCAGTGATGATGCCTCTGTGAGTCTAACCGAATTTAGTGGCTTTCTAGCCATGTTCGTCCAAGCTGTTGACGATAATACATTAAAACATCAATGTGACCACTGTAGAGTCTCCGTTGGTGTGACTGCTTTCTCGGTGGGAACTTTTGGTCACTGCTTGCTTGGTCAGGTATCAATTACACACAAACTGTTACTGCTTAGTTAAACCAAACTCGAGGCTTCACACGAAACGGCATGATCAGTATCCCATTAGGCACAACCAGGTTCATTCTCGGGTCAAGGAGCTGATGTTCGCCGGTCGTCTGGTCGGAAATTTCTATGGCTACGGGGCATCAAAATACAAAATGAATGACACAACACTGTGCTATCCAAATTCCACGCATTCTCGAAAATCAAGTTTGATACAGTCACAGAAATACCTTTTGTTACATAATGCATAATTTGACAAAACACACAAAATTCCCACTTCCGCAGTTAAAATGCGGCAAAAATAATTATTTCTTCTATTACAATTAACTTGAGCGTCATTCAAAGAACGAACAATAAAAAATCCGTTTTATAATAAATAATATTTTTAAAATTGGTTCGTTATTCATAATGAAATTCTGAACAATGCTTACATAGTATTCCAGAGATATAATTTGAGTTAATTATTGTTTTAGGTTTTACTTGCTTTTTGTCACCCTCATCCGAATTTTCAGCTGCATTTTGACATAATTCCACCGTGGAGCCTTCCTCTTGTTCGTGTGGGTTACTAACTGGGAAAAATTTTTCCAGTGTTTGCTTCAAATTCTGAAATGTTTCCGATGTCTTTCTATCAATCTACACGAAAAGATGTAAAGATTTACAAGGAAAAGAACGTTTAAAGATATTTCATATTTTTAACTGTTAATGTTTCATAGAATGCTCTACAATAAGAACTACTTTGATCAGAGTTGGAAACAATAATGATGCATGTCTGAAAAAATCTACCGATATCTCAAAATATTTATAATGAATAATGGACTAACTTTAACAAAGTAAATCTAACAAATTATCGCCATCTGGCATAGTGCGTGCCAAACATGATTTGCCCAAATTGTTGCCACCATCCACGCAATGAATAATTGTTTAATTGTACTGTCTATATATATATATATATATATATATATATATATATATATATATGCGTGAAGGAATACAAAAAGTTGATGTCGACCGGTATAGAAATTTGCAGCCGTCATTTCCAGGCAGGAAAATTTTATGTGTGAGATCCTCGCATAATTCAATTTCGTTATATATGTAAATACGTGATCGACTGCCAGTCAGTTTGCCGTCCTACTCCGATGATGGCCATGGAAGTTAGAAACGCTTCAGTGCTTGAGACTGGCCTTAGTTTTACTATGTTGTTCGACGACTGGTTAAATACAATGGGATTGGTGTTTACTTAAAGCTGGCAAACTTGATTTAATGAATTCGTATTAGATCTTTTAACGAATATGAAGCATGACTTATTTACTGGAAAATGTATGCATACGGGTTACGCGCATAAAACGCATTGATTTTCGTCAATGTTCTTGCACCAATAAATAAATTCTCTCGACTTGAACTATGCACCATGCTAAGTAGCAATAACCTATAATGCTATTGGTTTTGGTTGGCTTTAAAGCTACAAAATCAACCCATTGGATAAATTTATCTAGTATGGAGCACAGAAACCGCTCCGCCACGCGTTACAAGCGGCGAGCCCACCGAGTTGATATGAAAAAAAATAATTCGTGCTGTGTCAAAGAAAAAAGCATGGGTGATTTTTACACTTTTCTGTGGTTTACCTTGGGTAAAAGGTGTTGCGCACGTAGTAACAAACTAGTTCAATTATATCCAGAAGGATAAAGAAAAAAATAGCAGGGACGGAAAGTATAATCTAGAGCCCATGCGTTTCGTGCTTACTGGCGACTCATCAGTAGGAGCCAGTATTACACCCTTTATCCACTTTATATTTGACTAATGCATGTGGGAAAATAGGACGGTACACTCTCCTATACGAATTGGTAAGCCGTCAGTAGTGGAGCTAACTTTGTACAAAGTCTTCGACAATGCGATTTCAAAGCGAAATCAACATATATAATATATATACCAAATCTGTAAAGGATAACAACACGGGCTATTTTATCAGTAACCGATAACAACATTATGGTCGCAACACTATGGTTGCCGAGTCGGTACATGGTACCAACACAATGGATTTTAATTTACGCCAAAATTCACCAACATTGAGAATTACAACTATTTATGAACACCTGTTACTACAGCAAATCCCTACACTCTAGCTTTGATCGATACCAGTTGTCAAATTTCGCGATAATCCTGACATCGTTCAATGAAATATATAACAGTTAGATACTGTATAAGTCGGAAAACTAATATATGTAATTGTGCATTAGGTGTTGCGCAACTAGTAACAAAATAGTTCAAATATGACCAGTAGGATAAACCACAAATATATAAAAATTCAAATCAATATAACTTCCCCAAGTCGAATGAAGTCTGTTATATAATGACAGATCTGAGGTTGCTATATTGACTTCAGGTATTGGGAACTTTCAAATAGATACCACCCGAAGGAAAGGCTGACCAGGAAACAAAAGTTGATATATAACTTTAAATTGCACGTAGTACGCAGTGCATAGTCTCAGACTCTGAAGCATATGTGCTCCGGAACGGATCCCGTTCACGGCAAGTAAAGGACAGTGCTTGAATAGTTCCCAATAATAACATAACCGGTCTACTGGGTTAATTGTATTTGCTACCTGATGCAATGCTAAACTAAAAAAACATACAAACAAAATCCTGCCATTAGACATAAAATCAATATATATATAAAACTGATATTGGACGCCAATGAAATTAAGGCTAGAATTGACATTATAAATGGAAAAGGGGTGAAAAAATTACCTGGCACCATAAGAAATGTAGCTCTATCTAATGGATGAAAGCAACAATTTCAATTAACCACAATTGGAAACTAGATCCAGCCACCGATTAAGAATATTGAAGTATGACGGCTGTACAAATGTTTATACTTCATAATCAATTGTGAAATTATTTACATTAGCATCGTTCATTTAATTTGGCCTAATTTTAGCTATGAGCCTGATGTCCTTATTTCGTGCAACACTTATGTATTATGTGAATGCGGCAAAAGTTGCAAAAAATTCATGTTCGAGATCCGCTAAACATTACGAAAACGATATTTCCATTCAAGTATATTGTATACTGGGCTACTCGAGGCGAGAGGAGCATACCTAAGTCGACTTGCCCTTTCTACGCATTGCCATTTGATGCTCGTTAGTCAATTGACCACCATGCGCTGATTCTGACCACAGATCTAAACCCGTCAGCCTGTGTGGCTGACAGTTATATTGCAACCTTGCATAATTGTTTAGATACAATGAGATTGGTGTATATCTGAAGCTCGCGAACTTGATCTAAATAACTACCTTATCAGGGTGACATAGTGGTATTAATGCAAGACTCGGTAGCCACTGCTCCACGGCTCTAAATCACGTAATGGCAAATTCTGACAAGAGCTTGACGAATTATCAATAAGGACGAAACCGATCATCAGGATGAATTTCTTTGAATATCCTGCCGAGAAACTTCAATTTAATTGCTTTGCTTCGTGTTAATTGTCCATGTTTATTGTATTGGGTGTAGGTTGAAGATGGCAGTCGGAAATTAGTATCGAAATAGTTTGCAAGAAATGTGAACCTGTACAGAATATTATGCTCGCTGTTCAAAACAACCACGTATACAAATGTGGATTTTATTCTGGTGCAAATAAGGTGGCGTCACCAGTGCTCCTGGGATTGATGCCTGTTGAGACAGCAAATGGTGACAGCCATAAGCAGAACCAATTGAAAATCATTTATTAAAGATACAGGTATTTATCAGTACCAGAAAATGATGACGGTGCTACCTGGACGATCAGATAGGGCCCACCAGTCATCATCTATTACTTTACATCAAGACTAAAGTATTTAATATCCCTGATTAGTAGCCGTTTGGTGTCGACCTTCAGGTAGTGTGAATATTGTTCAAAGTTTAGTCTGTTGCACCAAAGTGCTCCGTGGCGTTTAGTCGGAAGTGAACTATCAGAAACGCACTGGAAGCTGACATATTCTTTCACACGTAGTAGAGTAAACAAGCAATAGGCGGATACCAATTGGCTAGAATTATTAAGTTATCAGTTAAAACACGCAATCAATTTTAAAAGCAAAAATATAAACGACAATTTAACAAACTAAATATAAGTGCATAGCAGCAGGTTTAAAAAATAAAATATATATTAATGATAAACTTTATCTTTATAGTAACTTTCGATAACCAACGACTCACAGGTTTGAAACTTTCTATAAGTTGATTTAACGCCGGAATCAAAACATAGGTGGTAAAATCATGTTTCATTAAGTAAAGAGGATTATGTTCAGCGTCACACGAAAGGCAATAGCGGCCTAACAGTAGAAAAAAGGTCGAATTAATGATACAAAAGACACCGTAAAATCGATAGTGTCCGGTTTTGGCAGGAGCTTTGTAAATTAATATTGGTTTTAACGAATCACCAGCTGACGTTGACTGATTTCTGTTTGACTGGTGAAAGTATTTTCCGCGCGAACGCCCGTTTAGCGTGTGTGCACATTTCACCACGGTGGAGATGTCTGATTTATAACTGTTCAAAACTCGTTGTGCAGTACTCGGAGCTAGAACCAATCGAGCGCGAAGGTTTCCAAATAATCGTGAATACATTACCTGAAAGGGAGAGGAAAGTTGAAAAATACAAACCAGCTTACGCTGTAATGCTTCTAAAAAAAGTGTTTGCAATGTTATTTGTGGAATTATTATTTGAGCACACACCGTTTGCCGTGCCGGTTTGTTAAAACGCTGTTTGCGTTTTCAGTTTACCGATTTGTGAGATGCATGCTAAGCGTGTGTCTCCACGCGTTGAGTTCTACTTCGTGGCGGCTGGGTGCTGATTCGTCCCCTCACTCCAAATGCTTCCACATCACTCGTACTAACCACAGGAAATGGTGAATGATCTAATCTTGACTTCCTGGCGACGTTTCCATGCCTCATTTCCAGTACCATCATCAGGCATTTAATAATGCCAACACCACCTTATTTAGGCCACGACGTCGAGGCGCAGCAGAAGTAGGCCGGTAGAGTCAGCTGACACGTGGTGATTGTTCGTTGAGAGGGAGAGACCCTCAGGAGACTACCCAATACATTTGCTTATATCTGGTCTTGTAATTAGTCTACTGAATGTTACTAGATTTCTGAGAAAGGTACTGGAAATGAGGTACCGAAACGTAACGCAAACAAGAGTAGATCGAACTTCATTTCCAGTGATTAGTACAGATGGTGTGGAAACCTACAGATTGAGTGGACGAATTAGCACCCGGCTACCATAAAAGCCAATCTCAATGCGTACTAGGAAATGAGGATCAATAGAATCTTTGCGTAACTGATAGTGCAAATCTACCACACACGAAAAAAATCGTGCATACCTTAAATTTGATGATCGCATTGCTCAATGTAGAACAATAACTGAATAACAAGTCCAGTTTAATAAAGTTTTCAAAAGGTGAATAAAAGGTTACTGCATGCGGTAAGTATGGAAAATGAGGTGATAGCTACCGACGTAGCAACAAGTAAAATCATTGGTAGTTTATGGGGGAGGGGCAAAATGCGTGGTTGGATTATGATTGGCAAATACTATCACCACGAGAAGAAAAATAAAAACTAAAAGTTGTTACGTTTCAGTGTGCAAAAGTTGACTCGCATATTCATAAATTCGTTACGTGCACCATTGATGCGTAATACAAATGAAACTTACAAAAGACGAATCTGGATATAGCAGTAATGATAGGTTCACTTTCTAGAAAATATAGATTACTCGAAAAATTTTACAGTATAGTAATTGAACAAAAGTCAAAATTTATATGGTAACCACGCGTACAGCATCTATAAAACAGTCAGAATCTTTCTTAAAGCGATTTTAATATTACTTTTATTCGTAAATGTGTTTACTATGAATAAAAACTGCATTTTTTTAAAGTTAACTGATGGTATTATACACATAAATCATTCTTTTTGCGGATATTTCTAAGATCTGGTTCACAAGCACTTTGATCAAGCTGTAAATAAAATAAACTGCTGAGTGTTTCAGTCAAATTGTTACATAAGAACCAAAAACTAGCACTTGACTCAAATGCAATCTTGAAAGTGAATACGAGATCGGCTCACGAGGAACAGATGTAACGCTTTCAAAAACGCACAAATATTCTGACTGTCCTTAGAGCTCCGTAAAATATCGCAAGCTATTCAATTACAATAACAATGCTCATTAATTTTATGAAGATTTTTGATTATGATGCATAATGTGACATTTCAATTAACAAAAATGCCTTGGATTGAATAAGTATGTCAGAGGAATTTTTGTATTTTGTTGGTTGAACTACTTACTGACCGCCGTTTTGCACGTTCATATCGTTATCATATGTTTATTTAAACTAACTTGTTACTTGGTCTAAATGAATGCCATATGAGCTCCAACTAAAAGAAGAAAGACTAATCGAGTTTGTATATAACTGAAACTTGTGTATAGTGTGTGGCAGGGTGGCTCAGTGGTTAGAGCACCAGATTCCGCAGCAAACGTGCCCATGTTCGAGCCCTGTCCGCGGCAAATTCTGGCCAGTACGTGATGAATTCCCAATAAGGACTCCTCCCCACAACTTAAACAAACTACTTCCACACTCATCCAGTGGGCCCGTTTGATCAGCTTCAAGAGTAACAACACAACTCTCCAGCTCACATTAATCAAGGTCAATGCCTACCTCTCGTATCATATGCTAGTGAATTTTACTGCCCTCTCATACAAGCTCTTTTACACCATCGAACAGATTTCTTCCAGATTTTTAAAGTGTACCTTCCATCACAGCAAGAATTATCGGGAACGCCTGCTTCTTGCTAATCTTCTACCGCTATGGTATACCCGACATTTACGAGTCATTTCTTTCATTCATAAGATCACACATTGCCTATATCTGCCAAATTTTGCTCACCTAATTCGTCACTACACTACGCACCATAGCAACTCTTCTATTCAATCCAATTATATTCCCAATATATTCAATAAAATCTATCTCATTTCCAAATCCACAAGTGTATTCAATGCTCTACCTGCGGAAATTATGCTCCAATCCCAGCATGAGTTTATGTAGGCGGTTAACACACACATCTTTAACAAATTCCTTTGCGAAACCTCCGATTGAAGCGCACATGGTCCTTTTCTCACCAATAATACTTCTTTTATTCATAAGCTATTAACGAATTTCGGAGTGTTAAACCACTCCTTGCTCATCCTCCAATTCCAACAAATCGTCTTTGATTCCAAACGTAAAATCTGGGCTCTCCAATGCCATTTTTGCTTTACCGCATTTAAATATTAAGTACTTTTCCATAATTTGCTCTACTAATACTCTTCAATTTGTTTCAGCATATGATTGGAAACTCAAAAATTCTGCTGGGCCATCTGACGGTATACATTGGACGCTGGTTCCTCCTCGCCTTCTGACAATCGTAACCTCGCTCTGCTGAAATCAGTGAACACTGCAAGCGACATTGATATTTTGACTCCACAAGCTTCAATCTTATCGACTCTATCCTAATCAATAGTACCCTACAGCAATTCAAATACTACGACAAAGAACTCCGACGGGCGATGTCTGTGGCTGGTCCTTCCTTGTCTTATAACTCAGTCTCGAATTCATTCATCCGACACCAGCAAATCCTGCATTGATACTCGAACACTTCACGATCATTACTCTAGTCGATCCTACCTATTCAAATGGAATCTCTTTCTCATGAGAACGAACTATCACGAAGGTGATGAATGCGTCTCTTTCTTGAATCTTTTCATCCTTATCTTTAAATACTTTGCTATTCTACTTTTGATTTGTACCTTATCATTTCGAATGTTGAGCCTGTTGGCCTTTGTTGCCAAATGAAATTATTATTAATACTCAGAAACACTTTCACATATGCATACCGGATTTTCATTTGATTAAGTAAGTGAAACCTTGTATGATCCTCCGTTTTACTTCTATTTCTTGTTTGCCGTGTATTGCAGGTTGATTTGTAAGTGCTTATGCCTAAGTGTCAATGTGCTTGCCAGTGTTCCCCTAGGGACCATTCTCATTTCATTGCAAAGTGGTGTTTGAGAACTAGTCATTCTTGTATTGATAGATTGACTTTTGACCAAGTGTTGACTTTGTTGGTTGTTAACTAGATGATTGATTTCCGCGTATGTTGTCTGACGTTTTTCCTTGTCATTCAATTTCATTCTGTTCCCTCGGAAACTGCGCAAAGTTTTCTATTAGCCGTGTTAATTGCTCATATTTTTGTGCAATTTTTTTCAACATAACCAATGGTATTGATGCCGTTTGCGCAGCTAATTTGTCTTCAGTTTGTTGACGTTGGTTTAGTGGATCCCCAGGCTTGCCTAGAAGCTAGTAAGTTAGTGTTTGGGTGTATGTTTTGTGGAAATTCAACTATGACCTATTGCAAACAGGATGAGATTAGGTAAACCGGGAATTTAGGATTACTGCAATACGATTAAAATAAAAATATTTTTGATTCTTCTACGTATCCGGAAATGAAATTAGAAATAATCGAGACATCGTGGATAGGTGTGTATGTTAAACAATATGGTTTACTTATAGTTATTCAATAAATGTCACTCTAGATTCGAGTAAACATATGTATGTATAGGATGTTGTGTGCGTGGAGGGTGAGGTGGATAATTTCGAGTATACATGTGAGTACACGAGAATAGGTATTAAGACCGGATATTAGGGCAGACAATAGAGCATAATATAGGAATTAAAATAAATATAAATAGATCTGATTTGAATGAGGATAGCACACTTGCCAAAAGTTTTTTTCTTTTTCTATGAGTATGGCGTCAACCCTGAAGGTAGGTCCGGAAATGAAGTCCCGAAATTTCAGGAAGTCTGGTTCCAACGTCATTTTTAGTCAAGTAGCTCATGGAAGGCTTCATAGTGAAAGGAAAATTCAGAACCAAACAATCAAAGCCAAACACAAACTATGCATCTGGAAATAGAAAAAATTCAAAATTTTACCGACCTACGTGTGCTAACAACTGACCCGCACAAGCAAAATGCGGAAAAAAGAAAGTATCAACAGCACTGTGCAAGGTACAATAACGTTCAGCTAAAATAACAAGTTGGTGAAACTTTAATGTCAAGGTCGAGTGCATGTACTTTTATATAAAGTGCTTCGTAAACATAATTTTTGGGATTTTGCTTCGTGTAGAAATGAGAAATTCGTTAAACTGGCTGGGTGCTCTGTTTCAAATATCTGCTCTAAGATAATTGATTTACTTGATGGTGCCAGTCTTTTTAAAATCAAATTCTGCGGTAAAAGTTGCTGAATTATGTTGATGCAAGGCTTTTTAGTACGTCTAATAAATGTGCTACCGCACAAACATGAGAATTTGAAACTATGTATGATTTGGAGAGAATTGGAAATCGATCTTTGGTATTCAATCTCATGATTCTGTGTACTGGATATAATGGGCCATATTAAAGGAGCTCCACATCGCAGCATAAACCATCTGAGTTTCTCTGTAAATTAGTTAAGCTATAACGAATGTCAGAAACACGAACACAATCAAGGATGGTTTAGAGATAGCAAATGAATTGGGGGAAGAAATGTTAGAGAACAAATAGTCTGGCTTGATGTCTCATCCTCCTTTACGAGCGTTCAACTGGAAGAAAACGACGATCTTGTGTCACCTGATTAAGAATGAGTCTCGAGATTTCTATCTAGGCACCAATGATCTCAAGGACTTCATATTAGTATGTTTAAAAACGGGCAATTAACATTTGAATGGAATTATTACCGTCAGTTCAATGGTCCAGCTATTGGAAGCTGCTTTTCACCTCTCCAGGCAGATCTATGCATGCATCAACTTTAACTAATGTGCCTGAAAAGCATAATTGATTCTTGCGCACTCTACAAAAAGTACACCAAACCGAAATTCTCAAACAAGCTAATAAGGCCGATTCAGACATCAAATTCACTCTCGACGTAGAGAAGGACAATACTTTTCCCTTCTCAGACATCCAACTCACTCTAGAAGTAAATGGTAATTTTATACTGACAATACATAGTAAATCTACTTTCACTGGGCAATACATTTATTACAACTGTAGTGTGTCAACATCACAAAATGTAAACCTGTTTAACAGCCTGGCAAACAAAATCAGAAAGATTCTTTAAATCAAGTTTGCGAGCTTAAAGTAAACACCAATCCCATTGTATTCAAACAGTCGTCGAACAACAAAACAAAAATACCGCCAGCTGCAGAAAGATGTTGTTTAAAAGAAAAAATTTGCGAAATTGAATAAATCGACATTGTCTGGTCTGTGTTTTGACTAAAGCAGTAATAATAATAATACATTTATTTGGCAATTCTATGTATTTTATTAGCGCAAAATATTTCGGCTGGCGTTTTATCGGCCGCCTTCTTCAGTTGGTCCGTCCTCACCAGTTTTACAAAACAGACTAATGACGCAAGCACGATATTTCCTCTGGCCATATCATTTATACTTCAGACTGGCCTTCCACTAGATAGTTGTGTGTAACGTGTGCGTGTGCATTTCCATAACTGTTATGTTAATCGAACTACGTGAGACTACAGTGGCTGAAAAGAATTTACCATTTGCACGCGTTAGACTATATGTTTTATACACTCCATGTGAAGCGACGTAACTGAGGTCGCCCTCACACTTATCGGGTGGGGGGAGACAAATAGAGCAGAAACACTCTTCTTAACCACACGTGACGCGCAACTATCTATTTCGGCTGGCGTTATCGGCCGCCTTCTTCAGTTGGTCCGTCCTCACCAGTTTTACAAAACAGACTAATGACGCAAACACGATAATTCCTCTGGCCATATCATTTATACTTCAGACTTCCCTTTCACTAGATAGTAGCGTGACGACTTTGTGTGTGTGCATTTCCGTAACTTTTATGTTCATCTGACTAATTGAGACTAGATTGGCCGAGTAAAAATTTACCATTTCCATGCGTTAGACTATTAAATGTTTACATTACACGTGAAATGACGTAATGGAGGTTGCCCTCACATTTTCGGGTCGAGGGAAACCAACAGATCAGAAATACACGTTATAACCATATGCTCTTATAAGGGATAAAATTAGAAATCCGAACGACGATTGCACGAGTTAAATTTCAATTCAATCCACTCAGGCAGTATTCAGGTTATAGTTGCTTAATAAAAATTCTTGTCATATCACTAAATATTTTGCACAACGAAAACAACTGGAATTACTACGTAGTCAAAATGTAAATCAGGGAAAATCAAGATCTGCTCCGAACACAAGTTTAAAAAATGGGCTACCTGAGTAAACCCATACTAATTAACTATAACCCAGAGCAGTTCAAAGAGGTCAAAGTCAGATCAAATCCGATTCGTATGATAGAGGATACCGTAAAACAGGTTATCCTAAACTTTTAGAGGCGACCTACCGGACTCAATAATTGCACAGCGGTCAAATCTAATCACTATGGAGGATTTCCTCAGTGCAAAAATTAACGTCACATTCAGCACGCAGAGAATCATCAGGTTGGGTGCCAAAAATAAACTGCCAATTATCGCCGACACGAAAGAAGATGTATGGGGAAAAACATTCGTACACGTAGCAGCCAACAAGGTGAACAATTTGTCAAAATACAATCCATTAATACAAAAATGAACAGATCTCAAACATCAATCTGCAATACAATGAGAATGGTTTTTACAGGCACACAGACATATACGCATATACACTTACAAATAAACCCGCGATAAACTACAAACCAGAAATAAAATAAAACAAAATCAGGATATATTTAAATGAATAATTGTAAATTGTTGCAGAGTATGCCCGAAATAAAATAGCCATTATACACTTTGTCATTCAATATGTATTCTCAACGGGCCGACACAAACTAGTCAGCCCGAGAATAGTAGCATGAAACATGCCGGATCTAATTGAACACAGCCATCTTCC
Source organism: Eudiplozoon nipponicum (assembly GCA_029291075.1). Classification (NCBI taxonomy): domain Eukaryota; kingdom Metazoa; phylum Platyhelminthes; class Monogenea; order Mazocraeidea; family Diplozoidae; genus Eudiplozoon; species Eudiplozoon nipponicum. The sequence goes on along the minus strand of JAQBSW010004834.1, from coordinate 32,835 downwards.
CATTTCAAGTGAAAACTCTAGTTTGGTCTTACCACACAGAAGCACTTGGTGTTCGATGTGAAGTGACGAAATGAGAGCTAGCGTGTCAGACGCGAAGGGCAAGTTTCGGCTGTTGAAAGAAACTGGCCACTAGCATCTGGGCAGATAGTGCTCATCAGCCTTGCTTGGCAGACAGTGTAAAAGGAAACTCCACTAGGAATGTTCAACCTGGTGTCCTTTCACAACCCACATATTAACCATGAACGGTACGAATTATAATAACCAAATACTGCATTGAACGTCGCACTGAATCGTGCAAGCTGGATACACGAAACCAGGCTACTGCAGACACCATCCTCTCCGATTCTGCCTCTTTTTTTCTATCCTCATCTCAACCTAATAATAACGCTCTTTTTTTGATATTATGAATATGATTGGTATTGATCATATCATTGAGCCCAACATCCAAAAATAGTTTAAGTAGACTATCATTCATTAAACCTAGGTTAGGTTTTAACATCAGCGCAGTTAATGTACGAACATTAAAACCTGCTGGACAACAAGAAGCTCCTGCGCGAATGTCGGATAAATTAGAAATCAATAAATGTTGTGTATCTGAAACCAGAATACAGGATCCTACATGCATAACATAACTGCTGCACCATGCCTATCTACGCGTTAGTGGCTTCGAACATCTGGTTCCACGGAATTCTCTTAAGCTGGTAAATGCGGCGTTAGTGTTGTCCTTGGCACACGAGCTGAAGCTTGCTTAATTGAATGAATCCTTGTAAATAGCCGACTTTGTGCGGCACGTTTAAATACATCTAAAATAAATGCCAAAAACCTTAATCGACATTGAATTGTCGTAGTATCTGCAAACAACCCCACTTATTTCTGCACAGACGACAGCAAGGACGCATTTTACTCCGACCTCAGCATTGTATATTTACACTAGTTTTCTGGAAAAAGAAATCAGAATAAACCCTAAATAGATGTAAGTAAACTCTAACAACCGTCCTTCCGACAAAAATATGTAGATATTCTAAAGTCAAAACTAGCTGGTCTTGATTTGAAAAATTCAAATTTACTTTGGACCAATAATAAGTTCCACTACGCACAATGCGCACTCGATGTGACATTGCAAGCCACCATCATTGGTCCTCTGTGAGATCTATGGAGATACTCGAAACAACGCGCCAAATTCCACTCGGCTTGGCTCAATAAAACTCGTCGCAATGTAAGACGCCAACTTAGGTGCAGTCTAAAAGTTGATCTCGAATCCTTTTGGACCAGACAGGCTGAAGAAATGGAATAAGCGTTCACGCCAGGCCATAGTCGCTGTTTATTCCAACTTATTCGCGCAGCAGGCCCGAGAGAATTGATGGTTAGCGAAACCATACGCGACAGTAATAACCATCTAATAACCGATAAAATAAGTAGTCTTATTAGGTAGGCTGACCACTATCAACAGTGTGGAAATTTAGTCTCAATGAACCATCAGAGTTCGAAATACAGAATGCAGTTTTAGACAATCTTTTTACCTTAAGGCAAGTTTTTTTAACATGTATATCGCCGTTCCGCAATAGCCGTTTATCCAATTTAACAATAATTGTTTGCGCGGGTGGTGGTAACAATTCTTTAAATCAAGTTTGCGAGCTAGAAGTAAACACCAATCCCATTGTATTTAACCAGTCGTCGTTATGTTGTTCGACGACTGGTTGGCATCCCTAATGGAAGTGCGTGCGGCTGGCGGTAGTTTTGTTATGTTGTTCGACGACTGGTTAAATACAATGGGATTGGTGTTTACTTCAAAAATTTGATTTAAAGAAGCCGTTTATCCAGACTTCGTCACCAAGATTTGCTCGTCGCTGCACAATGTCGCAGTCCAGTTCCCACGTGGGTACCAGACATACAATAAGTAGCAGTTCTCTCCTCTAACCTTGCTGCCGCCATTCCTGGCAGCGAAAACATCTTCTCTCTTAGCTTTGCAGTGACACAAAACATGCACATGCGCCAACCCCTATACAGAGTGCTTCAAAGCTTGTACCTCATACGTCCAATATCCCCAACCCCAATAACAAGAGATCAAGCCCTCTTGTCATCTCGCGATCGTGCTCAGGTCGTCTGTGTAAGAACCCCGCCGATACATTTTACCGATCTAATACACTTATGATTCGTTCTCATGAATTCTCAAAATCTCTTGGTCCCTCCCTCGACAAGTCAATGAAGTACGAGAATTAATTACTTTAAACGAACTGGATATGTGCTTGTTGTGACATCAATGGCTATTCCGTCCTTTAAATTGACAGAGATGTTGGACGTGCAGCTGCGGGTTAATTGCTTTCATCCTTCGAGCTGATACCACTATTGACGTTTTCGGGACAATTTATAGCACTCGTAGGCCGTTAAAATCTTGATTCCTTTACATGTCCAGGTGCACAGCTTGTTTTTCCAATTGATTTATTGGTTCTCACAGGTCCCGTGACCCCGACGTCGTTCTTGCACTGCTTCTAAGGAAATTTTTGTGTATAACGATCTGCCAAATTTTCGGGACTTCATTTCCAGTCCTATCTTCTGGGTTGACATCATACTCACATAAAAAAATTGTGACAAATGTCAACCCAGAAGATTGGACTGGGAATTCGGCAAACCTTCATTCACAAACATTTCCTCACAAGCAGTGTATGGGCGGCCTCAGAGTCGCGGGACCAGTGACACACCATCAATCAATTAAAAAGACAAGTTGTGCACCTAAAAATGCAATAGAATCAAGATTTTACCGACCTACGAGCGCTATCAATTTTCCCGCACCGTCAATTGTTGTATCAGCTCGAAAGATATCATCCAGTTATTCTCAGTTCCATGACACATTATTATCCCGCTTGCCCTATGTCACCTCTATCCAACACATACGGACTTCAAACATGCTAAACCCAATTTTTAAGGCGCGTGATAATTTCGCACGAACTCAAGATCACGGGTTTCCGACAATCTCGCACTTATTCGCTACGACGTATCAATGACCTCATTCAGCATATGCTAAACTAGCAAGCGCTTATTGTTAAAATGCGCATTAATTTGGCCAAGACTTACGGTCAAAAATTCGCTTTTATTAAGAAACAATTGTTTTAGAAATCAAAGGAATCGAATATTAACTTCACTGGCTCTACCAATAACTTTGCAGAAAAATAGTTGAGTTACCTTTTAGAAAAATATTTAGCATCATCTACTTCGGCAGTAGCTCTCAATGACAGTGACTCCGGAAGTCTGAAAATTTTCACGCCTCTTGCCATGATCATAAAGCTATTAGGAACACTAAATTCACACACCAAATTGACCAATATGGAGTATTCGATGGCATGATTACTCTCTTGGGTGGGAACTTCTGTCTGTTTGCTAGTCTTTAACACGTCTTCTGAGCACTACTTTACCACTGGGATGGTTAAAGTCGACAATCGTGTCAATTCCGAAAAGCGGCACTTCGTCTATCTCATCTTTTAAGATCCTTCGTCTCATCTCCATCATCCCAACCTTCACTAAAATTCTGGATAGCATTCTATATTATGAAATATCTTCCTTATTTAAATCGCGAAACAGTTTCAATCTTGTGGATGATCAATACGGATTTGTCACTGGGCAATGTCTGTAAGAACCGGCAATGGCCACTCGATATAAGCCTCTATCAGTTCTAGCGTTCCGCGGAGAAAATTACTCGGTTCTTTGCTTTTAAATCTTGCATTCTCACAGATTTATGTTGAGAATATTCAATAAAAGCTTTCTAAATATACCGATGACATGATAGTAGATTTTAGCTGCCCTGCAAACCCCGGCTCCCTCGTATCACCAATCACTAAGCTGCTATCCTTGATGAAAGTTCCAATTCGCGAAATTTGTATCAAAAGTAACCCGGATAAAATTCGTTTATTGAAGTTTGGTTCCGACCTTTTCACGCTTACCAACCTCCTCCTAGATATAGATATCATCGATTATGCCAAACACTTATGTATCACATTCTCTAAGTCAATGGATTTCTCACTACACTTCAATGAAGCTACATTCAGGCTCTACAAATGGGCTCTTTTAATACGTTTCAACAGAAACCTATCTGAGACTTACTCTATTCAAAGCTTATGTCCTGCTTCTAATATTCTACGCCAGGAATTTTACTGCTCATTCACGTTGGCATTGTAGTACACTTTAGAGCAGATTCATCTGGCTTTCTTAAAACGGTATTCCCTCTTGGTCAAAATTATCGAGAACGCCTACTCTTGTTGTTTAGTCGCCATATACGAGAAATCTCTGTTGTATGCAAAGTATCCCCGAGCAATCCTTTGTCAAATTTCTCTCACCCTCGCCAAAAATATGTCACGTTTCCTCAATTCAATCCGACCATATCAACACTATATTTACTAAAATATACATTTCCCAGGGCCACGAATGTCCTCAACACAATAACCGCGGATATAAGAACACCACGCGATAAATTTAAGAAAGCGGTTAATCTACGTTTTTTTAATAAATTCCTCAGAGACGACACGGACTCTTTCACCCATAATACACCTGGCTTCTTAATCAGTGTTTTTTATGATCGAACAATTTTCAGAGTCCTTTTCGCGTCATTCTCTCACAAAGGCATGTTAATAATCTGTTTTTAATTCTAATGGTTCTTTCCTCTATTTCACTTTCAAAGGATCCTCATCGAAACAATTAAAAACAAATTCTGCAGTTTACTGCCTCGTGAGGTAACCAGTTGGAATGCTAAACAAAAATGCATGTACGCTGCTATAATCTGCAAATCTTTATTCTACTGTGATTCGAGATATGATATTTATGTGGAGCTCTGATACAAGCGATACTTTACTTACCCGTCTTATACCAGCCCCACTGCTATCTTCATTGAAAAAAATTGCTAATCATTGTTTCAATCACTTCTACACAATCCTACTATTGAATTGTCAATTGATATTCTCAATTATCAGGCCAGATAAATAAACAAATATAAATTTATTTATTAAATTAAAATGCTTCTGCCGAGTTTATCAGATAACTTGATGATATTATATGTAATACTAATGAATCATGAGACAGTAATGCGATATCGAGTGCAGAAAATGTCAGAGCGACCGAGACCAATCGTTGTCAAGCTAACCAAAGGTCAGTAAATAATAAAATTGAGATAGTTAACAAAAAAACGAGAATCTGGCTTTTACAAGTGTATTGATAGGTAGGGATAAAATGTTAATTCAACGAAAGTTGGCTACAACAAGGAATTTTTTTTAAAAAATACATCCAGGAAAACCAGCCATCTCGTCGCTTTTGAATGTTGGGTGACGGGAGGTTCAGTAACAATAATCAAACACGAGAATTGAAGGTAACGTTGCACATATAGGTAAGTCGCATTCAACATACCCATACCATAATGCAAATTTAGAATTACGAACAAAAACTTTTTTATGCGTAATTCCATCCATTCCCATCCATTTTTGACAGCCTCAATATACACCTGCTATCATTTTGTTTTGAATCGTACATATTGGGTACGCTCAGGAACAGGTAATTTAATAACTCTGTTTTTCGCTTTTTTTTCTTTCAAGATTATTTGATCGGGCGTATTGTTACGTAAGAAGTACACAGTCCGTTGCCTAACACTAAACTATCATATATATATAAGGTCGATTACCATGGAAGCCAATCTTACTTTTGAGGACAAAAGCAAGTAAGCTCAAGATATAGCGGGCATGAAGATAATAGATGTGAACGAGAATAACAGCTTATCAGACTCAAATTGGTATATTAAGACTGAAAACGACTTGGCATCCACGAAGTTTTCATTTACTCTACATATTAATTATATAACTCGATTTATAAACCAGATATTATGTACGAAATAATTTGAAGAATAAGAAACAAAATAACACATGTAACAATTTTTTAATATAACAAATTTATAAAGGAGTACTACAATCTCATTTTTCCGCAACCAGATAAGAACAAATTTTAGCGTGTTTAATATATTTAAATAAACTTTCTGTTGATTAATTACATAGGCTGTAACAAAATCAATTAAAAATCGTTGTTTTTAACTTTGAATAGGAAAATTTACTTAATGTATTTATTTATAAAATATAAGAAGAAAATTCATTAAACTATTGTCAAATAGAGCGGTTACTTATTTCTTTCTCTCCGATAGCGCAACTAAACATGTGTAATGATTTATAGACAATAAGCAATTTACTTTTAAAAAACTAAATATAAACTAATAGATATAAAATGCTTTATTTTATATATTGTGTTAATTCTAAATAACCTTAAATAAAACCAAAACACAATTTTAAAAGTATTGTTGAGGCCCCTAACCTATTCGAGTCTGTAAGCCCCATAGATGCCAGATCGCTGGAAGTCCTAAAATTCACAGTAGAGTCTGATAGGCTTATCATGATTATTTAAGTCACTTAAGTTCAAGTCCGTTATGTCCTGCACTAACCTACTTGTGTCCTTAAATTTAAAATCGGTATCCATGAATATATGAGACAACAATTAAATCGATATTTACTGTCAGGCAATTGGAAAGTGAAAGTTGGAAAGCGGTTCCACTCAGCAATAATCTGTTATGGTATAAACGTGACCCAACGTTAAAATCAAATATACCTGTTCCAAGGCTACTCTTCAGTGTTATTTTATATCAGAACAAAGGCAATTGATGGAGCAATATATTTGATAATGATGTAATCGTTTACTATGGAAAAAATGTTAAAATGCAGCAGACCTAAATTACAATACCAGACACAGAGCGAGATACTCAAAAACTGAAAGTAGCGCACAATTTTAAAATTAATTATTAAAATAAAGAATGTTCTGGAAAATAAAAAGAAAAAATTCTTTTTAAATAAAGTTCGTGAGAAAATGTGAAAAAGTGTCTTAAGCCAGAACCATGCAACAAAGCTTACTACGCAACTCAAAATAAGGACAGCACTCTATTATTCATTAGCAATGACAAGTTCAAATCTTCGACAATTTGTAGAAAGGAAACTTCCAAAAAATTTCAATATTCTTAAAAAAACACATGTGTTTTATGAAACCAGCAATAACATCAAATGTCCAAATATAAATTTTCATTTATTTTTTTTGTGCGAATGTAATTGATCTCCAACAAATTAATAAACCTTCACATACACCCTCATTTTTAAGATGTTTACTCATATAACACGAAGTCCTCATTCTTCGGTTTCTTGAAGACTCATCCAGACGAGTTTTAACATGTAGTCCTGGTACTTCACTAGGTTTCACTTTCATATTACATAGATCTCTTTCCACATTCGTTTTGGTTTTAATCTTTTCTTCTTTTTCACATTTATCTGGCTCTTGCTTTTTCTTACACATTTTCGAGGGATATCTCTCCTGAGCTCTATGATACTTCGTTGGATATCGCTCCTCAGTCTCTTTCTCCACCCATGTAAACTGAGGAATGCAACGATCCAGTGTCACACACTGTACTGTGCCATTTACTTCTATAAATTTTTTTTAATCAGTCGTGTGTTTGACTTTGAATGGCCCCTTCTAGAACAGTCAGACAATTTTGTCTGTTCTCGTAAGTTATGTATACATGAGAAGATAAATAGCATTTGGACCTTGGACTTATAGTTTTGATTGGAGCTAAACGACTCCTTTTATCTCTCAATGCTCTAACAAACCAATCTACTGAACAAGAGTCCCAATCGAGACAACTTGGAGATTCTATTAGAAGATTTCCGGGTAATCTCAATGACTCTCCATAAAAAAGTTCTGCTATGAATGTTCCTAACTGAGTTCTGTGTCTATTTTGCATTGCCAGCAAAACTATGGGCAAATCATCTATCTAACTAGATCCTCCAGTGCAGCGTAATGCAGCCTTCAGCTCCCTGTGCATTCTCTTAACCATCACATTAGCTCTGGGATTATATTCACATGTGTGTCTAACTTCTATCCCCATAGTATTCAATGATCTGATAAATGGTTCATACATAAACTGACTACCATGATCAGTAGTTACCCTTAAAAGTACACAATATCGCGACACCAAATTATGCAAGAAAATAAAAAAGACTTCTTGAGCTGTCATATCCTACAGGATTGCTACTTCAAATTGACGAATGAAACGATCAATTATTGTTAGTAAATAATTCTGGCCAGAAAATTCGGACATTTCTACTAAATCAATATGTACACGCATGAAACGACCCGCTGGTATACCAATCGTTTTAACTTCGATTTTAGTATGACGCCAAACTTGACAAGTTTGACACCGGGCACATGTCCTTACCAAAGCTCTTATAACTTTATATATCTTAGGCCATACATAACTATCAATGACCTTCCTGATAGTTGCCTTAATAGAAGGATGACAAAATTTATGCAGCTGTTGATTTACCTTATACTTTATTTCTAACGGTACATAGGGTCTAGGTTGGCCCCAGGAGATTTCACAAAGTGAACACTTATCTCCAATCTTCCTGCGTGTATACGCGGACCACTTTACCAACACAGCTACTAAAAGATCTACAATTTGTGTTTCCCTCAATTGATCGACAAAATAATTAGAAGTTACTACAAAGCATACGTGTGACTTCGAACGAATCATATCTTCAATTGTTACGTCTGGTCTACTGAGAGTATCTGCCAACAAATTCTCTTTTCCTGAGATATGAGTAATGGTAAAATCAAATTCTGTTGATCGGCTTATTTGTGAATTTACCCGCCGAGAAAAATTAAGCTTAATTGTTTTCCTTAGTATCCCTATCAACGGTTTATGATCCGTTTATATCTTAAACTGATGTCCATCTAGGTAGTGCTCAAAATTCAGCATTGCGGAATAAACCGCTAATAACTCCTTTCCAAGCGAGTCATATCTCTTTTCGTAATATTGGAGTTTGCGACCATAGAATCCTATCGGCCTAACTATACCATTATCCCTCTGATGTAACACTGCCCCTATGGCTAAATTGGAAGCATCTGTGACCAGCTCAAACGGCTTACTCCAATCCACAGGTGCTAATGTGGTAATTTGGCTTAGCAAAACTTTGGTCCACTGGAACTTTTCCTTGTCATCTTGAATAAAATTAATAGGCCAAGACTTCTTGGTCGTTTTCCGTTCACGCACTAGATGTCGAGTTAACGACATCAAAATTCCAGCTAAATCCGGTATAAAACGACGATAATAGGTAATCATCCCCAAAAATCTATGCAATTGACGAACAATTCTGGGTTCTGGCACATCTTTGATTGATTGGGGCTTATCTTTAAATGATTTATTTTCATCCTTGGAAATAGAGTGTCCAAAAAATTTAACAGAAGAGCAACTAATCCTGCTTTTTTATAGCTTCACTACTAATTCATAATGTTCCAGCTTAGATAAAATTACGTCAAAGTGCTCCCGGTGTTCCTCCCTAGATTGACTATATATCATGATGCCATCTATATACACTTTCGCAAATGGACAATCTTGAAGAACTTCCTCCATCAGATGCTGGAATATCTGGCTTGCATTCTTCAACCCAAAAGGCATACTTTAGAATTCATGCGAACCTCCTCCAGGAAATTGCACTGCGGTGAGCGGTATAGATTCTGCCTCCATAGGTACTTGATAGTACGCTTTCTGCAGATCAAATATAGTATAACTCTCACACTCCATTATATCCCCGAGTAAAGTACTCTAGTTCTGTAGAGGGCACAAATCACCTTTCGTTACAGATTTAAATAGACGATAATTATCACAAACCCTCCATTGACTTGGTTCAGGTTTGGAAACTACCACTATTGGAGATGAAAAGGTGAAAGTTGAACGCATACAAATTCTTCTGCCCTTAACTGCTTAAATTCTTCAATTGCAACTTGCTGCTTATGATATGCTAATGGTTGAGCCTTTGATGAACAGGGTAGTGGTTCCGTCATTTTGATTTGGTGTTCTATACCTGATTTCAAACCCTTCTGCTTAGCATTGAATGACATCCACCAAGTTATCGACGACGACGGGTATGGGTAGTCTCACTGAGGTCCCAGTCAAAGCATAAATCACTATTCCAGTGCCTTGTCCAAAGGTCCCAGATTTGAGATCTTAATAAATGTTAAAATTGATCAAAAAATCAATCGTAATGATGTTATCCTTTATATCAGCGACCCAAAAATTCCACGTAAATGGAAAATTCTGCCCCAATGTCACTGACAATTTATTAACTATCTTCACCTCAATTGGAATTCCGTTGGCAGCCAATAATTGGTAATCAAATGTGGGGCTATCTATTTCCACCACATCGGAACGATCTATGCTCACCTCTGAACCCGTGTCTATTAAGAAGTTTAACCCACTTAGTCCATCTGCTATGACGAACTTATGGTTGCTATAGCCAGCAACTTCTTCGAGATAACCTTCCAGCCGAAATCTAACAGACTTACGGACTGAATTACTGCGCGTTTCTTCCATCGAAGCTTTCAAACATAACTTCGATGATTTTAGGATACCTCGAATATTCATACCTTGGAGCCTTGCATGCGCAAACCCCCTACGACTCCTACTAGCGGGGGTTCCACTAGTTTTCCGGCGGCTTACATCATACCACAGGACGAGTACTTCCCTTCCATTGGGGACCACCCAACCTTGGAAACATGCATCCTTCGCACTGACAAATTTCAAACTCGGCATATTTGCGATGCGAAATGCACCACTCGCGTGGTCCATGAACACCCTTATGCGATTCACCTCTCCGATGTTTGGAAGCTGAACTCTGACACCGAGAATTCACCCTGCCTTTGTTGGAACTTTCCATCTTGGGTTTCATCCAACCAAAATCCCATCGGAGGGTAATTAATTCATTCTCTTCGGTCAAGAGTCTATCCGCGAGATGTCTGAGTTGCTGTCAATGGCGTGAATCTGCTGATACTGCGTATACCTTATGTTCCTTCTGGCGATACACTTTGTCCAACACTTTCAGTTTCTTTGGCCACTCTAGTTCCAATGTATCATAAACATTCAAAGTGGCTCTTAATCTAGCAGGCAATTGTGCTACAAATATACTGTTTATAACTTCTGCAGAAATTCAGATGGGAGTAGATTTCCCATCTTTTCCTGACGTAATAAGTCTATCATCCGTTTTATTCTTTCGGATTGATATCATCCATGAAGTTCTTCAAACAGAAGCTCAAATGCATTTACAATTTCGATCTCCGTAACAAATTTTCTGAGTCTAAATATATTCCTTTTTACAGGTTCAGGGAAACATTTCTGTAAGGTCGGTCATTCTTAGTTTAAAATAAAATTTTGCATCCTCGACCCATTCAAAATGGTTGTCTGGTCTGTACATGGTGAACTTAACGTTGATATCCGTGGAATTGCTGCCAAAACGATCATCTAAATCACATCTTTCCGAATGAACGATCCTAGCACGGTTGCCAACTTTTGTAGAGTTCCCTTGATCACTACCATAAAAGAGCCTCTGAGATGCCAGGCTTGAATAAACCATATATGCGGTTTGATCATCTAATTTGGAACACTTAAATTCCTCAGAACTATCTTGTAAACTGCATTTATTAAGTACACCTACTAATTGCTCTGTTTCCTCAATAGTTTCAAAACTAGCCATAATATTAAAGTTAAATATTCTTGCAATATATATTATACCAATGAGTGTGCTCACCAATACGCTGATTACCACAGATGACAAAACGATACTGTGGAGAACTTGAGAACAAATATCTATTTCAATTACCTGAAGAAAATTTGAGAACTTTTACCAGTGACTATATTCATATCATCATGTATTTTCAGTCGGTTACATATATTCATTTCAATTCAGACATTTATGAAAGAATAATTGCTTGTGTGTAAGACATTCAACTTTGTAAACAGCGTTCATTTTGCTGCTGAAATGAGCAAGGACAATTTTGTTTAACTGTGACTTGTGCATAAGACATTCAACTTTGTGAACAGTATTCAGTCCTTTTGCCGTCTAGAGCACGAACAATTTAGTTTGACTGTGACTGGTATATAAGACATTCAATTGTGTTAACACTTTCATTTTATTGCCGTCTAGAGCACGGTCAACTTGGACTACTTATGAACTTATATACAACGTTATTTACAATACAGTTGTGATCATTCGTATTAGTCTTCTCACATCACCCATCGGGAAAAATGCCGGGAATTGATCATGTGTACGGATCTCCACAGCCGCTACCAACTATTTGTAGGAAGAAAATAACCCCGCAAAAAAACTCCAACATAAATGGTGCCCCAGTTCGTCGAACTCACAGCCAACAAAGAATTAATAAACATCTAGATTTTGAGAAGTTCAAGGACTTTGGATGAATGCCACGAAGGAAAGTAAATTCTAAGACACATATCACAGAAAAACACCCTCGAGAGATTACAATGCTCGAAGACAGCCGAACGATGACGGGTGAAGACGATGTTACACTGCCATCTATTCTCGGCAACACTCATACGCATAAGATGACGTCCAGTTTAGGAAATGCAGGAAGCCCGGTGGTGAGCCCAGCAACAGGCCCACCAACACATGGACACAGCATAAAATATGAAAATTCGATCCAGACTACCTTGACGAGTGGGTCGACGATGTTACTCTATTGGCCAAGGTGTCGAATATAACAGACGAGGGCTCAATAAATTTGAGGGCTTGAGAGACGATCCCAATGTCTTTCAGACGCGGACTCAAAGATATTCTGCATCAATACACTGAGGGTACATGCAACGCTCCGTCAAGCAGCGTTTGACACCAGATCGAGAAGACAGGCTTACAGAATTAATGAGCCAGTTGCCCCTAGGTAGCCGCACGCCGAAGTAAATCGTAATGCGACTTTTCATACAGAAGCTACCGCCGGCACTACAAGAGATGGCCACGTTCCTGCGCGAATCCCTCGAAGTACAAGACGACGTTCTGCCGGCACGTCTAGACAAGTGGTGGAAGAAACACCACTACAGCTCACCTGCCCCAGAGAAAGGCCACATCACCTCAAGACTGTCCGAAACACAATCCACCGCATCATCAGCCGGAACAAATGTCACGAATGAACGCCTCATCAGCCTGCTCGAGAACCTCACCGTCAGGCCAAATTTGGCCTCAGTCGATGCCGTCCATAATAGACGCGACCAGAGCAGGCGTGACCAGCGTCGACCACCGTCCCGGAATAGCGCCAGGAGGTCGACGTCGAGAGACCGGGCCACAGTGCCACAGTTACCAGCGGAGTGGTGTCCGAATCACCGCAGCTATGGCCACTCCACACGTTATTGCCTCGGAAACGGCTGCACATTCCCGCGCACAGACGCGACGTTCAAGTGGGCGCGGTCACCCTCAACAACTCAGGAGGATCCGCCCATGGAAGGTTCGGAAAACTGGTGGGGTCAGCCTCATCTGCGGCAGTGGAGGGTGAGCACCCCAAAATGGTTGGCCGCTCCACTTCTGATAGCTTGAAGCACGTTGCTTTCGCGGTAGAGCGCAATAAAACTATTGTATTTACAGCGACAGCTTCAGTCAAGTCATGCTTTAAACGCCCAAATGCCAGCAACCAGTCTCATCGTCAGTTGCAACTATCAATATCTTTTCTCATCCGTGACGCAACCTCTGGCGTATTATTTCTCATAGACACTGGATCAGATGTAAGCTTACTACGACACAATTATTTCAAACCTACCCACCCAGTCGACAACAGCAATCGGACCTGCGTCAATGGCCCCAATATAGTGACGTTTGGGGTACGAGTACATACAATCTCGTTCTCCAACTCAAAATAAGTTTCAGTTATCCTTCCATTATCGCCAACACGACAAGAAACATCATTCGGCCAAGAACACGAGAGATACGCACTGCTGACAATCAATTGCTTACATCAGCGCTAAAACATACAACTCGCGCTGAAGCAGTCTCATCTATACAGCTAATTCCTCCAGTTCCTCATGTACTGCAACTGGACGATGTTTTGAAACATCATGAAGAAATTTTCAAACCTATCTCCTTCATGCCCGATCTCAAGAGAAAGCCTGCCATCACAGCCCATCGTATCATCTTGTCGAAACCACTTCCTCATCCTCCACGAGCACGTCCATTGGCACCACACAAACATAAGTCCGCCGAGCAAGAATTCGCCATGCTACGTCAACAAGGCATCTGTACACGATCCAGCTCACCTTTTGCGTCGCCTGTGGTAGTAGTACCAAAGAGTGAACCAGCAACATTCAGGGTGTGCGGGGATTATCGTATTCTCAATTCTTGCACACAGTCTGATTCGTACATCCTGCCAAATCCAGCTGACCTACTCAGATCTGCTATCGGTCATGCTGTGTATTCAAAACTTGACCTAGTGAAAGCCTACTATCAAGTACCGATGGACAAAGACTCAGTATCATATACTGCACTCAGATTCACCGGAGGTGGCACGCACGAATATCACTATATGCCTTTCGGTCTCAAGAATGCCTCGCAAACATTCCAACGCGTTATGGACGAAATACTAGATGGTCTACCATTTGTAATTCCATATCTAGACGACATCCTGGTATTCTCCAACTCAATGTCCGAACATATACAACATATTGAGATCCTGCTCACACGTCTAGCAGACTATGGCCTCCGACTTCATGGAAACAAATGTGTCTTTGCACAGAAATCAATTTAATTCCTCGGTCATCAAATTTCCGAAGAAGGCATAACACCTATACCTGCTAAGGTTTGTGCTATTCAAAATCTACAGCCTCCAACAACCGTTCGAGCATTACAACGATTCTTGGGCAAGATGCACTTCTATTCTCGATTTGTACCCTGTCTTACCAAGATTCTGGGATCTCTTCAAAAATATCTCGTGCCAGAAAGCCGTTTTTTCAATAAATCACATCCGATTCAGCTCAACGTGGACGACATGCAGGCTTACGAGGATGCCAAAAGGGCCTTATGCAAAGCGACCATGCTACATTCCCCTGATTGGTCTCAACCTTTTGAATTGATAACTGACGCATCCGACGTTGCCATAGGCGCAGTACTTCAACAGTCCATCAATGGCATACACCAACCTATCGCTTTCTATTCGCAAAAACTACAACCTCGCGAGACGCGATATGATACATTAGGAAAAGAGTTACTCGCAATCTACCGGACGATCCTACACTTCCACACCTATCTGGATGGCCGAAAGTTCAAGATCTACACAGACCATCTTCCTCTGCTTCCGATGCTGAGAGGAAAGAAAGAGTATTTATATTCACGACGTGTCAACTCACAACTTACACGAATACACGAGTATGAATATGAAGTCACTCATGTCAAAGGATCAGAAAATGTGGTCGCAGACTCCCTAAGCCGTTCTGCAGATCTCTGTGTCTCAATAATGTGTCCTTCACCTATAAGCACTCAGGAATTGCAAGCAGGTCAGCAAGATGATCCATCACTTCGGACATTTGATGTCAATCGACTGAAAACACTTGATTATGATGTAACTCTGCTGCAGTGTGAAATAACTGGCGTAGGCTCTCGGCCGTTTATACCTGAAAAACTCCGTCACTAGATCTTCGAAGTCTACCATTCAATGAGCCACCCATCTGGCGGAGCATCAGTGTAAATTCTATCCAGAACTTACTTTTGGCCTGGCATGCAGCGAGATATCAAGATGTGGTCAAAACAATGTCTAGAATTTCAGAAATGCAAACTGACGAGACACACCAAAACGGCGCCACAAGTCATTCAAGTGCCAAAAGTCCGGTTCACGCTCATACACGTTGATCTGGTAACCTTACCTGCCGTAAACAATATGCGATATCTACTCTCAATACGGGATCACACCACTCGATGATATGAGGCCATTCCACTGCCAGACATGAAGCAAGATACTGTCAGTTATGCTCTAGAGCTGAATTGTTTCGCTCGGTTTGGTGCTTCAGCTGAAGTGACATCCGATCGTGGTGCACAGTTCCTCGGCGAAGAGTTCGCAGCCCTACTGCAATACTATGGTGTCAAACACTCCGTGACCGCGGCTCGCAATCCGAGAGCAAATGGTTTCGTCGAAAGGCCACACCGAGAACTGAAAGCGGCGCTCAAGGCTAGCCCAGAAGTAAATTGGCTTGCGGCTTTACCGAAAGTACTCCTATCAATGCGTACAAGACCTCGTGAGCCGATCAAATGTAGTTCCACTGAAATGGTATTTGGCGAATGTCTACGGCTGCCTGGCGAACTAGTCCGATCACGCTCTAAAACTACAATATCGATAAACGATCCGGCATTTCTGTTTCAATTTCGCAGTTTTCTACAATATAACGCTCAAAATCGGCCGATCTGTCCTACACGTCAGCAACATGGTCCAATTTATAAACGAACAGATTTTGATAGCTGCAAATGGTTCTTAGTCAGCAACCATATGGATAACAAGATTCTAGCCAAACCGAGGCGCTGTCCTTATCGTGTGCTAGATCGATGTCAGAATTACATCATTTTGGAGATTAATGACAAAGCTGAAGCGGTCTCCAAACGCAGACTATCCCCAGCCGACGTTGATCCTAATGACCCGCTTTTCCGCGATGTTGACCTATCAGGCGATGAATAAACGATAACTCCACCTCCGGACAGTCTTGCTGACTACGGACTGACGTCTGACATCACATCATAAACCCAGCCAACTGACGCCGTAACGCCGCCGCGAGATATAGAGGAACTAGAATCAGTGTCGACAGAGCCAAAACCAGTTGTTACACGGTATGGCAGAGCAATAACACCTCCTGTAAGGTTAGCCCCCTTCATTGTGTACTAATTTTTATTGTCGAGGGGGTGTATGTAACACGTGGCTCCGCGTTACAACCCAACGATATACGATTTTGACAAATATGGCGCTCTTTAAGGTCAAATAATCTAACTTTGTTCTTACACAATATTTCTCTTAACTGTGATTTTAGAAACAATCTCTGTTATTTTCAAGCAGTTTTAATTGAGATTTCTTGAACTGCAATTTTATTTGTAATTAATAGGGTTGTTTATTAAATACACACACCCGCGCGCAATACGCAAGGAACATGCGGTGGATTATAGTGTCACAGCGGATTTATTTCGCTCAGTTGGATTATTCGCAGTTTATGCAAGTGATTTACTGTTCGCATTTAACTATACCTATCCGAATTTCAGAGTACAATGGATTATTATAATTAAATAAGTTAAAACCATAGCAAACAGTGAACTAATTATTTGTGAATTTTTTTCATTGAAGTTTATACACGATTTTAATCCATTTATCATCAGTGACAACTTTTACCAGTGACTATATTCATATCATCATGTATTTTCAATCGGTTACATATATTCATTTCAATTCAGACATTTGTGAAAGAATAATTGCTTGTGTGTAAGACATTCAACTTTGTAAACAGCGTTCATTTTGCTGCCGTCTAGAGCACGGACAATTTTGTTTAACTGTGACTTGTGCATAAGACATTCAACTTTGTGAACAGTATTCAGTCCTTTTGCCGTCTAGAGCACGGACAATTTAGTTTGACTGTGACTGGTGTATAAGACATTCAATTGTGTTAACAATTTAATTTTATTGCCGTCTAGAGCACGGTCAATTTGGACTACTTATGAACTTATATACAACGTTATTTACAATACATTTGTGATCATTCGTATTAGTCTTCTCACATCACCCATCGGGAAAAAAGCCGGGGATTGATCATGTGCACGGATCTCCACAGCCGCTACCAACTATTTGTAGGAAGACATTAACCCCGCAAAAAACTCCAACATTATAATAAGATATTAACTAAAGCAAAATGTGTATGCTCACCGTCTCATTGATTGTCACCAAATTCTTTTCTGGATGTGAAAACCTTGAAAACAGAATATCCAGAAATATTACCTGATGCGAATTTTAGATCCTTCTCGTAATCTCAATAAGAAAAAAAAATTGTAGTCAACTTCAGTAATTTTTTGTTAAAATATCGCTTTGCTGAATGTAATTCAGGAAACAAATAAGGTTAAGACATGAACAAGCAGTATGCGTACCACGCAACTTAAAATCTCAAGAAGACTCAATAACAAGGCCAGCAAAGGCAGGTTAAAATCTTCGAAAATATGCTCAAAGAAAAATTTCAAAAAATTAAAATACATTTTTATAAACGAAACTTTGTTTTATGAAACAAGTAGAACAATAAATGTCATAAATAAAAAGTTCATCCATTTTATATTAGGAGTTAATTAAACTTCCACAAGTTTGTAGGATTATTTTTGCGGGGTAGCTATCTAGTTCGTGATTCTGTACCCTTCCTACATATCCATGGTGGCTATTGTTACTACCCGTACTCATGATCAGTCTCTGATCTTTTTCGGATGGTTGATGTGAGAAGGCTAAAACGAGTTATCACAAGTATATTGTACACAATGTTGCAAATAGAAATAGAATTCACAGTTAGTCCAAATTGACCGTGCTCTAGACGGCAATAAAAACAAATTTTAACACAAATGAATGTCTTAAACACCAGTCACAGTCAAACTAAATTGTCCGTACTCTAGACGGCAAAAGTTAAAATGAATTGAAATGAATATATGCAACCGATTGAAAATACATGATGATATGAACATAGTCACTGTTAAAAGTTGTCACTGAAAATGAATGTGTGTAATCCGTGTAAAGACTTCAATGACAAAAATTCACAAATAATTAGTTCACTGTTTGCTATGTTTTTAACTCATGTCATTATAATAATCCATTGTTCTCTGAAATTCGGATAGGCATAGTTAAATGTGAACAGTAAATCCCTCGCGTAAACTGCGAATAATCCAACTGAGCGAAATAAATCCACCGAGACAAAATACTCCACCACGTGTTCCATGCGTATCGCGCGCGGTTCTGTATATTTAATAAACAATCCTATTAATTACAAATAAAATTGCAGTTCAAGAAATCTCAATTAAAACTGCTTCAAAATAACAGAGATTAGTTATAAAATCACAGTTAAGAGAAATATTGTGTAAGAACAGAGTTAGATTATTTGACCTTAAAGAGCACTGTATTTGTCAAAATCAAACATCGTTGGGTTTTAATGCGGAGCCGCGTGTTACAAGTTAATTAAACTCCACATACACGCACATGTTTAAGATATCTCCTCATTCATCACGAAGTCATCATTTTGGACCTCATTACGACTCATCCAGCATGAAGTTCAGCATGTCGTGCTGGTACTTCGTAAGTTTTACTTTTATATCGTGCCTATCTTTTTCTTCTGTTGACTTGGCTTTAACCTCTACTTCTTTTTCACATTTATCTGGCTCTTTTTCCCCACATCTTTGATTCAGATCCCTCTCTGCTTCTTGATACTTTGATTAGTATCATTCCTCTGTCTCCTATTCCTTCCAGGTAAACTGTGGAATGCAACGATTGAATGCCACAAACTCTACTGTGCCATTCACCTCTATAAATGCATTTTTATCAATCAAACGAATGACTTTGAACGGCGCATTATAAAACAGAGTCAGACAATTTTGTCTGTTCTCGTTAGTTAATTGTAAATGAGATTCCAACTTTAAATAGGAAGATACATAGCATTTGGATCTTGGATATCTAGTCTTAGTTGGAGCTAAACGACACATTTTTTAGCTCGGTGCTCCAACGAACCAATCTACTGAACTAAAGGCCTAATCGAGACAATTTGGGCGTCTATAGGAAGATATTCAGATAATCTTAATGGCTCTTTATAAACAAATTCTGCTATGGACCCCATGTTAAACTTACCGGTAGAACATATCATGACAAAAAATTAGGCAAGAAATAATTAAAAAGTCCTGATTTTATATTTCCTTTAGGATTGTTACTTCGAAACGATCAAAGTTCGTAAATAAATACAGGCCAGAAATTTTGGGAATTTCTACTACATCGATGTGTACAAAAATGAAACGTCCCGATGGTTTACCAATCGTTTCAACTTCGGTTTTTGAGTGACGCCAAACTTCAAAAGTTTGACTCCGGGTATATGTCTTTACCAAAACTCTTAAGTAATTCGACATTTTTGGCTATAAATATCTATCAATGACCAACCTGCTAGTTTCTTGAAGGATTGTTTTATTTGCGGACATTGATTAATTGAAATTACCTGATTTGCGGTTGGACTAACGCAGCATTTCCTGTTCCAGTAGTTTTCTTCTGAAAAGATATTTCGGCTAAACTTACCGTAGGCCTTTATCAATTGCATTTCGCTTCACAATTTTAACAAACGAAACAAATGAAAGAAGCGCGTTATTTCCTCTAGCCATAATATTTATAGTTCAGACTGACCTTTCATTAGATATTCGCGTGTCACATCTGTGTGTGTGTGTTTTCATCTAACTAATTTAGACCAGAGTGGCTGAATAATAATTTATCAATTGCATGCGTCAACTATTCGTTTTACACACTAAATGTAAATTACGTAATTGGGATGGCCTCCCACTTTTCGGTGGGGGAGACCCATAATTCAGAAACACTCGTCATAAAAACGTCATGAGTGATAAATCTAGAAGTCCGAAAGACCAATGCACATGTTGAATTTCGATTCAAACCACTAGATTGTACTCAAGATAGACAAATTAATAACAGTTATTGGCATACTTTAAAATAGGCGCACGCCACGCATGTGCAGGTGTATCTGCATGCATAACTAAAAACTTCGTTAAAATATTATTGATACACATGTACGTACATCTAAATGAAACTGCAGTCAATAGACATTAATTTACCCTTTGCACGTGTCAGACATATTATTACTTATAAATATTGTATTATTAGAATAATTTCAATAGATAGGGTGGGGGTGCAAAACAAAAAATTGGGGTTAAAATCACTAAGAGTTTTAAATTCCAACGAATAGTTAGAGATGAAATTTTGAAAGGCTATATTCACAATAATTGATTATTCATAACTTGAACAATAAGTCCACTAATTAGTCAATATTAATCCGATGATTTTAATCTTTTACTGGAGCTAGATTCAGTTTCCATTTCATGCAATCGCCTTTTCCTGCCTTTAGCTCATTCGATTAGCTAAATTTTAGAAATTTACCAATTCATTATCACCATGGTTTCAGATCATTAATATGTAATCCAAGAAACGTAAGTACAATTTTGGTTTCATTGGAGTCTTATCCAACAAATTATTTTCCAAATAATACATAAAGATATTAGCTATTGGAACCGACAAAGGTTGTCCCTTTGGAACGCCTAGAATTTGTTTAAAAAATTCCTTCCGAAATTTAAAATAAGTGGAGGATATACAAATACACATCACCTCCATGACTTGTCCTTTCGTCATATTAAAGGTTGATTAACTAGGAAACGTCTAAAACAATCCAGAGCCTCAGCTTACTAAACTATTCTTTTCTTCTAGTACACATTTATCAACAATTTCAACCAAATGGTATGAATTAAGCAAGGTATGTTCTAAGAAATAGGAATATTTTCTTATTCTATGGCACAAAAACTTTGAAATTTTATATATTGGGGAGTGTTGTACATTCACTATAATTCTTAAAGGATTACCCGGCTTATGCACTTTAACTAAACCATAAACTCTGGGTGCACCCGTATCTCTTTGAATCAGAGTGTTACCATGCGTCGAATCCAATTCCCCATTAGCAATCATATTGTAGGAAATTTTGCAGTTATTGTAATAGGTTCTGCGGGGTAGCTGTCTATTTAGTAATGATATCATACTCCTACAGTTCATGTAGGTTCTTATGACCACCCGTGCAATGATCAGTCCCTGGCCTTTTTCAGAAGGATAAAGTAAGAAGACTCATACATGTTATCAGACATTTATTGAATGTTATGTTGCAATGCATGAATCAATTCACAATTAATTCAAAAAGTCCATGCTCTAGACGGTAACAAGAAACAAAATCGGCTGAATCGTGATGAATTCATGTAAATGATTGAAATAGTACGATGATATAAATCCAGACTGATTAGCAATTTAGTTTAAAGTCACTGATAATGGATGAGAAGAAACACAATAAATATGGCCACTGATAACTGGAGGATAGAAATTGTGTAAAAACTGTCATGATTAAGCACTACAACTAATTAATTCCACTGTTTGCTAGGTTTTGAAAGATAAAATATGAAGTTTGGATAAAAGATTGTGAATCACCTAAAGTCTGCATGATTTCAATCATGACTGAACTGTTAGTAGTTGTGTAAAATGTGGTTAATGCACGTAAAGTAAATAAATCCATTGTTTGAACACAGAGGTATAAAAATCCACCGCATGTTGCATGCGTATTGCGCGTGGGTGTGTATATTTCTTAAACAAAACCCTATTAATTACAATTGTAACGACACAAATTAATGGCCGACATATTGCGTAAATTAAATTAAATTTTATTTACGTTGCACCAATGAGAAAAAAGCGAAACTTGCCGTTTAACCAATAGTGTGCAAGTAGGCATGGCATGCTATTTAAGCACGGCAATTTACCATGCAAGTCAGTTGTGGCATTTTGCGATCTACCTTACGTCACGCGTGTGCGTTCTGTCGGCTGTCAATACCTACGCTGGTGATTTGATAGTTTCACCAACAACTAACTACATCCGTGACTCAACTTGTTGCGGTATAACCAGAGAGACGAGCCAATTAATTGCAGAACCTGCAGGACGTTATCCACATCGTGATTACAGCTCAACCACGGGAGTGACAACTCAACCAGAGTCCACCCAAGGCTCTAGGACATCTTCACACTCTGAACACTTCAGGAGAACGCATTACCAGGCCCTCTTAAGGGCCCCCTATCAGTAACTAATCTCTATTCAGAGCACCTTAACCGAGTTTGTAACGTCGTACGGCATTTACTTGAAGCCGGGGCGTTTACAAAATTGGCGACCGCGCCAGGATATTGATTATTGTTCTGATTTTTTTGGATATAAATCGATTAACATTTGCGTTTTCTCTACCGTGATCGTGGTCTTCTGGGAATTTTGTTGGGTATATCTATTCGTGGATTTGTGTTGAATTTTTTGGGGGATAATTATAATAATACATTGTCATCAAAGGCCAACGGGGCCTCTGTTCATCTTTCCTACGTATGAAACGGCACCGTACGTACTCGACAGGCTCAATTGCGGATTTTTGGAAACAGTGACTTTTTTGTTCTGCGCTCATTCAACTGTGGAAGCTGTTTGTGGGTAAGCGTTTCGTTAAAGTATATTTATATATTTTCATATTGCTTATAAATTTATGCTTTTAAGATCCCGTAAGATTGTTAAAATGTCAGGTCCAATTTTAGATATTGATGTTCCTGTTTGGGATGGAGATAGTGAGCTATTCTTTATGCGCGTAGACTCCGCTTTCTCCCCGTTTCCTGATTATGACAGTCATCAAAAACTGTCGAAGGTTTTTGCTAAACTACCTTCTGAATTGCAGCGACGGATTTATCCTAAGCTTGAGGCCATTAGGAAGCTACCTAATCCCATTTTGGGCCTACAAAACGAGGTAGAATCCTTGCTTGGACCCACGGAAACTGAGCAGATAATAAACAAATATGCGCAGTTAGATATGCCAAATCTTGGCCCCATCGAAATACTGAGGGAATTACGGAAACGTTGGTATAAAACCAACATTTCTGACCATGAGGCTAAGGTTGTTTTTATTAACAATCTTCCCCAAACATTAAAACTCTTTGCCAGACAGCTCCCCAACACTCTCTCTATAGATGACTTATCTGAGAGATGTGAGTTAGAATATAGGGTTTTGGAACCCAAAGTGAATCCATCATCCTTTTCTTCACCCCCGCAAGATGATAGAATCTCCTCCTTAGAGAGAACAGTGGCGAACATGGCCAAAGTTCTAGAAGGATTGGCCATTACCAAATCCGAGCTAAATCAAGTGAATGCTCGACCAAAATTCGTTTCCAAGTCAAATTATAATGGTAGGCGGCGATCGAGATCTCCGCAATCCTTTAATAAATATGCCCCAAAGAACTGGTGTTATAACCACCAGAAGTTTTTTATGCTTGCCAAGTTTGTCTTTGTCGTTCCGAAGAATTTCCGAATGAGTGTCAATTTCCACAGCTGACGGAGAGGACAACAGACCGCAGGCACAAGGGTGCATCAGTATCGGGAAACGTCTGGCGCAGGAAGTAGAAGACCGTACTTTCTGCACATCAACGGCATCAACGGCGCTACAGGGAAGAAGCCAACTACAATCCGACATCCCTGTCGACTCTTTTCGTCCACGCCGAATTTTTCACATAGAGAACCAAACAGACAATGCCGGTCGCAATCACCAGCCTACTTGTTTGCATGACCCGGCCAAACAGCCCAACGAACTTCTGCACCTTCTTGATTTCAAAACTGGCGAAGAGTTCATCGTAGACACAGGTGCTGCAGTCTCAGTTCTCAAAGGTGATTCAATGGCCGAGATGTCGCTAGGCGTTCTTCTCGCAACAGCTACAGGCGAGCCCATACCAACTTATGGCTGCCAATACCGCACACTCAACATAGGTCTACGACGTGAATTTTCCCACAACTTCATCATTGCCAAGGTCTCACATAATATAATAGGCCTTGATTTCCTTCTAAAATTTCGGCTCATTGTTGATCTTGCCAATCAAAAAATCATCGACCCCTCCACCAGACTCGAACAACATTTTTGGACACTTGCCTCCGAGCGTTTGGAGTTACAGGTCATTCAGCCAACCCCAGTGCATCATTCAGCAGAGATATCAGCAGCTCTTCGAAAATACAAATCGCTTTTCGATCTTAACAAGTCAGAGCTACGAGTCTCCAACACGATGCATCATAACGTCACAGAAGGACAACCTATTGCACTCAAGAAGCGACCACTGGCTCCTGCTAAGCTGAAAGCTGCCCAAGAAGAATTCTCAAGGCTTTTGGAAGAGGGAATCATCAGACCATCGAAAAGTTCATGGGCGTCACCACTGCACTTAGTCTCAAAATCAAACGGATCGTACAGAGCCTGTGGAGAATACCGTAAGCTAAATTCAGTGACAAAATCTGATGCATATCCTATTCCAAATATCAACACTTTACTTGAAAAACTCAACGGCAGCAATTTCTTCTCAGTGATTGACCTCAGACAAGCGTACCATCACATACCGGTAGCACCAGAGGATATCGAGAAAACTGCAGTCATCACTCCATTTGGCCTTTTTGAATATCTTTACATGCCTTTTGGACTTAAGTGTGCTACTCAGACATTTCAAAGATTCATAGACAACATACTTCGCGACGACTCTGCTTATTGTATGTCATATCTCGATGACATTATGGTATTCAGTCCAGATCTAGAATCTCATGCGAAACATCTACGAAATGTCCTCTCACGCTTATCCAACCACGGACTCAAGATCAACTGTGACAAGACGCAGATTGCAGCTTCATCCGTCGACTTCTTAGGGCATCGTATCACGGCCCAAGGTATTCAACCGTTGCCGTCAAAGACGAATTCAATCAAGAATATCAAGTCACCAAGGACTTTGAGCGATTTGCAGAAAATCCTGGGAGTACTAAACTATTATCGCAAGTTCCTTCCAGGACTTTCAAAACAACTTTATCCTTTGTGCAGGCACCTGCGGAACCGAAAAGGACTTAGCAAGAATTCCATCATTGCTTGGTCATCCGAAGACGAGGAATTACTTCGACTTGCCATCAACTCGTTAGCAAATGCCACAATGCTAACGCATCCAGATTTCGAAAAGCCATTTCTACTCACGACAGATGCTTCTGAATTCGCTATTGGAGCCACTTTGGAACAAGAGATCGACGGAGTTCGGAAGCCTATCAGTTTCTACTCGCGTACTCTCCAACCAGTAGAAACGAGGTACGACACTTTCGGCCGAGAACTTCTCGCCATCCACGACGCAGTGCGCCATTTTATCAGCATCATTGGCAGTAGCAGATTTGTTGTTTTCACAGATCATGCACCACTAGTTAGCGCACTTCGAAACGCAACTTCATCTATCGCCAAGTACCCTGCCAGAGTGGAAAGACAGCTTTCTCGTCTAAGCGAATGGCAATTTGACGTCTTTCACGTCAAGGGCAAACAGAACTTCATTGCAGATGCTCTGTCCAGGCCAGACGTCTCTCTACAACCACCTTCGCCGTCACCATTCACTGTCAACTCCGTGGCACTCAGTGAACCTGCACTAACGCCAACTCTCCTGCGAACTGAACAACGCGGTGACATTCACATTCAAAGATCAATAGCCCGTCACCCAACCAAGTTCATATGCCGTCTGTGGGAAGGCTTACCAATTGTTTACTTCACGGGTACGCAGCCCAACAAGCCAGTTCTGCCGACCAGCCTTCAGAGAAAAGTTTTCGATTCAATTCACTCAATTTCTCACCCAGGAAGCCAAGCGACTGTCCGACTTCTTACAGATCGTTTCTGGGGTCACAGACTTAGGCAGAATGTTAAACGATGGGTCTCAGAGTGTGCAATTTGTCAGAAGAACAAGATCACACGACACACTCGTTCTAAGTTGCAACATTTTCGATCTACTTCTCGCCTAGCCATCGTCCACATCGACATAGTTCATCTGACAAAGGTTCAAGGTTTCAGCTACCTTCTAACTATGATCGATAGATTTACACGGTGGCCTGCGGCATTACCTCTTGGCACCATTTCTGCAGACGAAGTAACTAACGGTTTTATCTCTGCATGGATATCCAATTATGGTGTTCCCAATGAGGTCATCACGGACAGAGGCACTTGCTTCTCATCTGATCGTTTCAAAACCACCTTGCGGTACATGGGATGCATCTTACGCCAGACGACTGCCTACCATCCCCAAGCTAGAATAGAATAGAATAGAATAGAATATCTTTATTTGGATTCAAACCACACATATTCCATCAAATAATAAAATTGGAAATTGTACAATATATAAAAAAATTATCACATCACAATAAATGTGCAATTAATATCATGTAGATAGGTATATCTCACTAGTTGTACAATACAATATATCAATATCAGAAAGTTCGACTGAAAAGAATAATATATACATTATCAAATTAGGAACAATTAATGTATAATTCGAGTGTAACATTATGCAAAAATTGAGAACCATGACTAGCAATTGATTGTATGTAATGTTAACTAATTAGAAGAAATAGTGCATAACATTTCAATTATAACAATACAAAACTTGGAAATAAAAATCTCTAGAAAATCTGTTTTCGATAACAATTATCCTTGTCTTTTATTCAACCATGAGAAAGTATTATCATAATCAAAAGAATAACAAATATCAGCAGGATTGCAGACTTTTTCAAGTTCAGTAGATAAAGTTTTAAAAGACATCTTAGATGGAGGCATTTCTCTAAGCCCCTTCGGCAATTGTTTATAAATTTTGTAGATTTTCGAGAAAGAGAATAACTTGCTCGCTACATTCCCCACCAAAGGAGGAGATATTGCCAAATGTCCAGATCTAGTTCCAACTTCATGACTCTTTCTTATCGGAGTCATATAGGCACCAGTCCACTGGTTCAAATGGAAAACTTTTATACAATAACACATCCTCCGAAACCACAGTGATTGCAATGACACAAACTGTAATCTAGAGGCGTATATAGTGCAAGAAATAGGACTAATATGTTTCACAACCTTTCTTTGTACAGCTTCTATATTATTAGACAAACCCTTTTTTAATGGATTCCAAGTAGCGACAGCATATTCTAGTACCGGTCTAATCCATATTATATACATTTGAAGTTTTATATCATTTGATAAGATATTTCGATTTATTAGTGCCCATCTTTTCTTGGCACTGCCTACTATACTTTCAATATGTCTCTTAATTTCTTGCATAAGTTTAATCTCAAACACATCATTAATAACAGCATCATGAAAATAAACATAATTGAAGTTTGTTCTGTTCCCTATTTTTAAAGCTTTCGTCTTTTTATTGTTTATTCTCAGCCCTAGTGTGATCAAATATTTACTCAAATCATACAAATCTAATGTCACATTGTTTTTGGAGAATTCGACATTCTTTGGATCAATTGGGAAGATTATTTTTAAATCATCAGCGAATTTGCAAACTCGACCGTTAAGGATCTTAGTTTCCAAATTTGCAAATACAATTTTAAATAAAATTGGCCCCAAGCTTGATCCCTGTGGAACTCCACTCGTTACTCGTTTCGATTTTGATATTAAATCGTTTACTTGAATACTCATTCGTCGATTATATAGATAGTATTTAAGTAATCTAGAAATATTCGGATCAATATTCAACAAACTAATCGCATTCAAAATAGCATCAAAAGATATAGAGTCAAAAGCTTTTGAGATATCTATAAATACAGTTAATGCATCTAACTTATTCTCGTCTAATGTGATTACATGTTTCCACATGGAAAGCATATTAGTAGTTGTCGATCTACCTTTCGTAAAGCCATGTTGACATAGGTCAAAATCAGCCGGTAACATACGTTCTAAATGATCTAGTATCAATCGTTCTATTATCTTCAAAAACGAAGGGATAATAGAGATTAATCTATAATCACTGGCGCACGTTGGCTTACTTACTTTTGGCAACGGCTTAGCTACTATCGTTAGTATATCGATTGGTAATTTCCCATTCTTTAAAATTATATTTATAAAGTTGCAGAGTACATTCATAAATTTTAAAGGTAATTGAAGCAAATTATCAATCGAAATACCAAGGTGATCTTTTTGTTTTTTTGATTTGATTTTTAACATCAATTTTATCAATTCATCACTGTCAATAACAAGTCCTGGTTCCTGGTCTCCCAAAGAATCAGATGGTTCTATAAAATCTCTCCCATTCTGTGGATTGCATATCAAATTGCCAAATACTTCCTCCAATTCACAGAGAAATCCATACTCAGTTTTATCCACAGGTAGAATAAGCTTTAACTTTTCCTTGTATTTACTGTAATCTGTGAGGAGTTTGAATCCTAATCTAGGATTACTCTTCATTTTGGCCAAAATAATTCGTTCTGATCTTTGACGGATTATTAGCAGTGATGAATTAATTTCCTTATCAATGGAATCTAATCTCATTTGTTTAATACTATTAATAAGACTACACTTTATTATATTATCTCGTTTAATTCTTAGTTTACACAGTTTCCTATTAATTCGTTTCGGTATAATGTCCGTAAACGTAGCTGCCTGAAATAAAATAGATAATAACGATGAAACAGAAGAAACAAATTCATCAGTATTCAAGAAATAAAAACTCTCATAATCAATCAGTATACTTAATTCTCTAAAAAAATTCCAGTTGATTCTGGAACAGTGCACGTGTGCATTTTCAAAACTTAGTTTCTGTGTTATGCCACTCAAGATGTTCCATTGTAAAATAATTTGTTTGTGATCCAATTCTTTGAAATAATTGACAACATCATAACTGTGCGATTTTACCATTTCAATTTCTAAGTATACATGATCTAAGCATTGCGAACCTCTAGTTGATTCCTTTATAATCTGCTTGAGATCATGGTTAGAAAAAAAATTGGTTATTTCACAGTCCTGTAACTTATTAAAGTCACCTACCACTACATTATAGCCATGGTGGTCAAAGATAGATTGAAGAGAATTGGTAAATGTTTGATCATCAAATAAAGTAGCATACGGCGGTCTGTAAACCGCTGTTAAGATCAGATTATCAAATTGTATAGATAGGAAATCAATGATAGCATTATCATCACTAATATGTAAAATTTTCGCCTTAAATACCGATTTACTATAAATGAGTACTCCTCCACCTCTTTTATCCAGCGATCTGTCCTTTCTGAATAAAGAATATTGAGGAATATCAAATTCATGACTTTTAATATCCTTATTAAGCCAAGTTTCAGATAATATTATAAAATCAAAGTCGTTACTTAATATAAAATTAGACAGCAAAAAGTTCTTATTCTTAACACTGCGAAAGTTAGCATAAAATAAATTAAATGTAGAAATCGACTTATCTAAACAAGTGTCGACTATTACTGATTCAACCTTATTGGCTTCTTTACTATTCGTTTTCCGGGCCTCGAAGCCATACTTCCTCTCCCCCCGCTGTCCACAACATTTACTAACGATACTTCGTTTTTTGATTTCGTATCTTCTCTTGTTAAATTTCTTATAATGTCGTAGTCAGAAGTAGGTGGACTCCGCTCCTGGTTGTTCTTTAGCTTTTTTGCTTTTGCCAACTTTCGTTGGAGAAATGTTTTATCACGACCAATATGTATGCTATTAAAACTCGGACTCTCACCTTTCCTTTTATTGATGGCCTCAATCTGTATATTTGTTGGCCTCTTTGTTAACTTTATTACCACCGGTCTAGGACGATTGGATCTTTTTCCAACTCTAAAACATTTAGCAATGTCAGCATGCGTCTCATCCTTTATGAGGATATTTAATTTCTCGACATCATTCACATCAGCATTCTCATCAAGATTAAATAAAATTAGCTGTTCTTGTTTACTAATCCGCGCTGATACTTCATTCGCTAATATGTTTATTATCTCTTCGCCTGTTATTTTATTCTTGATTGATGAGTCATTTTCCACTGTTATTTCAGCCAACTCAACCCATGGCTGAACATCAGTCTTTAAATTATCTAATTTCGTATTTAACACATCAGTCAATTGAACAATTTGCGCGCTTAAAGATTCATTTTTCTTTTCTGCTAATTCCAATTTTGCCGTATACACTTCAACGTCTGTTTCCAGTTTTGACACTTTATTCATGACACGATTATTCTCATCCTTCAGCTCCTTCACTGAGTTCTGAAGTTCTGAAACGATTTTCTCAAGATGCGACAAAATTATAGCCATTTCAAACCGCGCGCGCCGTATTATTCTTTAAAACAATTTCGTCATTTTGTAGCTAATGGCATGGTAGAGAGAATGCATAGGGAACTCAAAGCTGCTTTAGCATCCTCGTCCATTAATGGCACCTGGGTCGATGCACTACCTTTAGTTCTGCTTGCCATGCGTTCCCGTACTCGTGAATCCATTAAAACGTCTGCGTCACAACTCTTGTATGGCATGGATCTACGCCTGCCTAGTCAGCTCTCACGTCTACTACCGGCACAAGATGACCCACAAGACGAAGCTACCCGCCTTCGACTTCATTTCGGTAACATGTCCGAACAGCAGCCGAGACACACGCCTCGTCCAGTCTTCGTTCACCCACAGCTCCACAGCTGCAAGAGAGTACTCGTTCGCAACAATAATGCTGTTGCACCACTACAACCAAAGTATCGCGGTCCTTACCCGATTTTACTCAGACAGCCAAAATACTTCATCATTATGCAAGGCGCTACACCGACATCAGTAAGCATAGACAGGTTGAAACCGTTTATCGAACCACCTGATCCTGAGAGCGTTCAACCTTCTACACACGTCTCAGGCTCCGTCTGCTCACAATCTCAATAACCTGCTTTGTATAACGCGTAATTAATTTTTTTAAACATTAACATAAACTA
This sequence comes from Eudiplozoon nipponicum, assembly GCA_029291075.1. Taxonomy (NCBI): domain Eukaryota; kingdom Metazoa; phylum Platyhelminthes; class Monogenea; order Mazocraeidea; family Diplozoidae; genus Eudiplozoon; species Eudiplozoon nipponicum. The sequence continues at coordinate 1,407 of JAQBSW010004834.1, read as the reverse complement.
TCAAAATTTTTTTAACCTTACGTTATTTTTCGTATTTGTCTCACGTGGCATAACCAGCTGTTCTTAGCTAACAATTGTGTAGCATTTTTGAACAGTTCTTTGGTATTATGCCATCTCTGAGGCAATGTTCGTGTACATATTTTTATGCAGTTACCTTTGATTTTAATGTTTATATTTTTACATTATAATGTATTTCTCACACATGACATTACACTGCCTATTTTGGTATGACCAGCTACTTAGAGCTAACGCTTTCGTGTAGCAACACTAAGTAGTGATCAGCTTCATATCATGGTACAGGCCACTTTCAATGCATATCTCAACTTTATCAATTGCACAAAGACCACTCTACAAATGTCATGACCACAACGTCGAGCACTCTAGCTCCTTTGGCCGTATACAAACACATTGACAACGATCCAACCTGCTTAGGTTTTAACTTAAACCTGGCAAATTCAGAGGCGATTTACCTCGAAATCTTCACGCTGCGGCTCCAAAAACTTACACTGCTCTATTTTGCCTCACGTGCTATGACCGACCACTAGAGCTAACAATTTGTGTAGCAATTCCTAGTGGTTACCTGGCATCATATCATTGTTGAAGCAACCAACAAGCATATTTAAGCCCAGCACTTATGGTTCATCATATTTTTGCTTAACTTGGTTCGAACTCTGTCATGCATTTCTTATCTAGCCTCGCAGAGAGGAAATTTTTTCCTTTTTTTCAGAGAGGAAAGTGTTGTAACGACACAAATCAATGGCCGACATATTGCGTAAATTAAATTCAAATTTATTTACGTTGCACCAATGAGAAAAAAGCGAAATTGCCGTTTAACCAATAGTGTGCAAGTAGACATATTGCATGCTATTTAAGCACGGTAATTTACCATGCAAGTCAGTTGTGGCATTTGCATTCTACCTGCTTCACGCGTGTGCGTTCTGTCGGCTGTCAATACCTACGCTGGTGATTTGATAGTTTCACCAACAACTAACTACATCCGTGACTCATCTTGTTGCGGTATACCGGAGAGACGAGCCAATTAAGTGCAGAACCTGCAGGACGCTATCCACAACGTGATTACAGCTCAACCACGGGAGCGACAACTCAACCAGAGTCCACCCAAGGCTCTAGGACATCTTCAAACTCTGAAGACTTCAAGATTACGCATTACCAGGCCCTCTTAAGGGCCCCCATATCAGTAACTAATCTCTATTCAGAGCACCTTAACCGAGTTTGTAACGTAGTACGGCATTTACTTGAAGCCGGGGCGTTTACAAACTCAAACTACAAATGAACAAGAATTGGAGAACTATAGTGTAAACGCCCCGGCTTCAAGTAAATGCCGTACGACGTTACAAACTCGGTTAAGGTGCTCTGAATAGAGATTAGTTACTGATATGGGGGCCC
>JAQBSW010004833.1:10000-64341 GCA_029291075.1 Eudiplozoon nipponicum | reverse complement strand
TGTAACCTATTACGAAAGAAACATTATCTTATGCGCTAACCAAGGTCATGGTGCGTACATGCACCAATAAGAATAAACTAGGTTTAACAGTCAGGTAGCACGTATAGTCGCACTCCTTTTAGTAAATGGAAAACGAGAAATGTTCTTTCCTTCACACATAACTAACCAGGCAAAACATCTCTCTCGGTTGAAACCCCATCATCACGCAGACCTGCAAATAAGGTGAACTGGATGCATTTGACATATTGGTCAAATGAATACAACAAAAGAAGATCTATGATAATAAAAATAATAAAGGTTGAAAGTAAGTTAGAACTATAAAAGTAATAACAATATAAATAAATTATTATTTAAGAGCAGCAGTGACATATTATTGAAAAATTAATACTAATTATTTATACAGATATTATATAAAAAGATAGAAAGAACATCTAAAGGTATACATATATACATAAACAATGAGGATTTGACGATAAAAAACAATGACCACGAATTTTGCATTGCGTAATTAAACGGAGTTCACTGAAGGTTAGCGACTACAGAAACGTTATACCAATAGTTTATTAAAAAATCCTCTCTCTCTACACATATATATAGAAGGATTTTCGCATACATATGTTGTCACTATAAACAAAAAAGTCATACGATAGAAGATGCAAATAATCAGGTAGACCGATTTCGTCCTCAGTGGTACCTCGTCTAGTACTTGCCAGAATTGGCCGCGACTTGGCATATTTGCCTGACAGTCTTACACGGATTAATTGTGCCACACAAGCCGCGCAGGGGATGATTAGCTTGTGAATAGTGATGATAGTTCATCCTATCTGTATATTAGTTGATATATACAGTGCATAGTTTAGAGACACCAGCTGTATCCGAAAGAAATTACGCAAATCTAGATGAGCAACCAATGAGTCACTGAAAATGGATATTCTGGCAGAACGTTTTTGAATAAAGCATCTGGTTCTTCATAAATTTAAATAAAGTCAAGTAAGAATTAATTTACATTGCTTTCCGTTCATTGTACAAAAACAACAAAGCCTTCCTTAAATGCGTATAGTATACATTAATATAAAAATATGTGAAAAATGCATGAATAATTACCTGTGCATACGCACAAACACTCAAGCACATTTCGCTCATCTACAGTCAGTTCATATATAAATTTATTATTTTTCATTTAGCTGCTAGGCCAAAATTAAAGAATCAGCGATTCGCAATGTTGAATAGCTTATTTAAAACTCACGTTTAAAATTTTACAGTAGTGCTATCTTTCCATCTTATGAACTGAATCACTGAAGAAACAGAACACTAATTTAATTTTAACAGTCCACATAAAATACATATCAGTCCAATGTATTCAAAAAGAATAAACATAAGTAAGCACAGTTTAGAATGAGGGTTGGAAAGCCTCATGGTAATTTCAGTGCACGAAAATATGTTTGTGCTTCCACAGGTCAGGACAACGCCGATTTATTGAAATAGCTTCTAAATAAGGAAGAATACTAACACACCCAGCCTTGATTAAAATTTAAAACCCCTTTGTTGGCAATACAATTTAACAATAATTGATTGCGCGGGTGGTGGTAACAATGCTTTAAATCAAGTTTGCGAGCTTGGGGTTGGTGTTTACTTCAAGCTCGCAAACTTGATTTAAAGCAACCCTTTGTTGGCATGTCGTAATATTCACAGGACAAATAACATTTATTATTGACATACATGAAAAACCAATCTTATTTTGCAACAGCCAAATTGGTATGTTCTCCGACAATGGTAAATGCAAACTTCTACTGCATCGTCCAACATCTGATTGCCAATAGCTAGCAAATGCTACAAAAATTACGTCAGCTGTACTGCAAATATATATACACCGATTCCCTATTTGGAAGCGATTAAAATGAATTGACGTTGTCTAGATCTTTGATAGACAAAAATGTTGTCAGTGTACTGACATAAATTTAGGCTTCCCAAGCCCCATGCAAAAATGGGCATAGCAACGTTTCTACTTTTTTAACATTATGTACAGTTATATATCTTTTATATATTTTATGCCGACTGCTTTTTGTATTCTATTTCTCTAGTAAATCAGTTGATAAGAGGAAGCGAACGCGCTACTGCGAATTTCTAAACGTGCTTTATAAATAGCATATGAACTCAGTTTTTCTCTATTTTAGGAATAACTTACCCACAAACATTATCTTTAATTGTGGCAAAATTTTGAAACTGATTAGTTAAATGCTGAAATAATTGTTCGTTACATTCTTCCTTTGTTGCCGAAAAAATTTGCGCATTAGCAGAAAAGAAAATTTGTGAATGTTGCGTGAATGTGTAGATGCTGTTTAAAAACCTGTTGAATTTCTTACACGATGAAAACAAATGACCGAACTTCAGCACAGTGCGTTTTAAAAATCTCCTATGTAAAGGGAAATAAAGCTAAATAACTTTGGAAAATTTGTCTACATAGTTAAACTGTACAAAATAAAAATTTATGCACAATTTTTTCTTCACTATCTAGTGATGAGTAAGAATCACTGTGAGGCGTAATGTAGGAAATCCTTGTGCTCACGAGAGGCATCTCTACAGGTAATTAAATCTTAAACAATAAAATGGTGTCAATAGAACTTTGGATAAAAAGAATGTATGTATCATAAAGAAAGGAAAACGACAAACTGATATGTAGGCGAAGAACAAAATGTCATCATATATGTACAAAGATAATTTTAACGGTTACAATTAGAACGGAAGGTTAAGCAAGATATAGTAGACAAAAAGCACTCCGGAGGAACCTTCGAAATCAAGCAGAACGAAGACTCAAATACCGTCCCATTTAGCTAGTTGGTCGTGTTAACTATCTGTAATATTTTTGTTTGTTATGCATCATAATTTGTCATCTCTTAATTGCAAAATCCTCTTCATCCCCAACTGCATCTTTGACTCGTGTTATCTGCTGTAAATCACTAATACAAAAATGATTTTTCTCATTAGTCAAACGTATCAAACTCAACAACTACAAATCTACACCTTAGTCTAAACCAAACTGACGTTAATGAATAAAAAACAAATATGGGCCAGTGCTTATAATGTATGCAGCCAGACAGAATTCGATTTCTTCATTCTCTTCGGTTCATTAGCAAGTTAGGTAGATTATCAGTGGGGTACTCATTGTTTCAACTATCCTAGCAAAATTGGAAATAACTAAGTCACCTATTAAAGGAAATCCATTTGAAGAACAGTTTCGTAATGCGTAACTAGAGAAGCAAACCATGCAGTTGCTCAATATCAAAAGCAGTCATAAATTAATAAGCATAAAATTTATCATAATCAGGTGGTCAAGTACTACTTGCGCAATGGATGTCTTTGTTGAATATTAACATAAAGACACCCATTTTGAAATGCTATCTAGTCTAGTTGAAACACGTAAATAAATACAGATTTATGCAACAACTTAATAATGGTGACAGGAAATCGTACTGTTAATAAAGCGAAATTCCCATTGAACTTCAATATAAAAATGCTTAACAACATTGAACATAATAGCGAAATATATCACAGTTAATGATCATATTTCTGATTTAAACTGACTAAAATATTCGCTGAATAATAATCAGAAATATGAACAAGCTGCTATATACGGAGCTGTATCTCTAACACACTCTATCTCTCTCTCTCTCTCTTTATATATATATATATATATATATATATATATATATATATATATAAACAAGATTAGATCATCATTTTATGAGAAATGAATAACCACGGAATTAATAATTGTGTTGGCTGTGAATGAACACCAGATCGCCCATGCTTAGTGGTGAAAAGGAAACTATTAGCGACCATTGAGATTCGAACCCAGGCCAAAAGTTTGCAGTTGTTTTTTATTACTACATCATCGAAGTGTCATTTAGCCACAATGAACATAAGTTGCGCCCGTAAATCATAAAACCTTCATCTTGACACAAAATTCAAATTAAAGGAAGTTTTAATAAATAATACTAGAAAGAATACTAAATCATGAATATAAACGATAATAAGTGTACTAATAATTTTAAGAGTATTTTTTTCATATATACAGTCGGGTAAACATTTTGCTGACGTTTGTATCAACCTTGTAAACAAAAGAAAAATAAAAAAATACACTGTAGTTGTCAATTGAAAAACCTCTCCGTAACATCCACGTCTTTGAAACAAGTAACTAAAGTGAATCCGCAAATGGCGCAACTCATAAGTGTCGAGCTCAAACTAAGACCACAATTTCCACATAGTAGTCTGCTGCAACAAGAAAAGTATTATGAATATTTTGCGTAGTAATACGGCAGTTAATCATCAGCTTGTAACTAATGATGTTCTATTGCCTACAATAATGATGATCATGATCTTACTGACAACTGCCGAAAAGAGTTTTTAATCTCACAGAAATGCCAACCTGTCGTATGAAAGGTCGGAAAAATAAATGAAACATCAAAAGCTTAGGATTAAAACGAGAGAATATTTGCTAGAATTGAAATATGTACAAGTTAGTATTTTTCGACAATTGACCAGTCAAAGTTATGGGCATAGTCTGAAAATAAATGCAACACAAAATCCAAAACAATAATTTGTGCAAGCGATATAACGAAGTACGCTCTAAAACATAATTAAAAGAAGTATCTATCAGTCTAGTTTTAGAAGCAATATTGCTTATAGCCACGACAAAATACCACGAAAAGCATACTGTGTTCACAGTCGGGTAAAAAAGTATCAATGAAATAAATTCCATTACCAATTAGAAACAATCTCTTGAGTATGTGTCGAAAGTAATATCGCGCATACATCGTATGGAACGCGAATTCTGCTTAATGCGATTGCAAAATTCAATCGGTCAACTAAACGTTGCTGCCATTGCTGTTTACTGTCACAGTCGCTACCAGTTTGTCGCCATTTCCTTTTTCATCTGGACTTGTTCCATGATCTTTTTCTCGGCTAGCCATGTCAAATGCTTCAAGCTCGCGAGCAATTTTCGCGCGTTCCTTAAGCGTCTTCCACACAGCGTCCTTATCACGCTTAGACAGCAGAGCAGCAGGTCGAGCAGACGAAGTTAAGGACCGTGATGCGTTTCCAGTATGAAGAGAAGTATTCGTACTAATAGCTGATGATTGCATCAACAGGTTACTTGAGGTCCAAGAAGTATGCATGGCAGACTGAGATAATGAATTTAAAGAACTACTGGCGCCAACCCCACTTGCATGACCTCCAAATCCACAAACACTGTTAGACCGCACAGAGCCTGTCGCCATGGCTCCACCTGTTGCAGCCAACGTAGAAGAGGACGACGAGTTGGACAAACCAGAAGCAGGTTTACAAATCCCAATGGAACCAACTGAACTAGCCGTCAAAAGACGAGCCCTAGCTCTACTTGCAAGTACTTCCAGACGGTCAGCCGATTCAATTACATCAGCGTCCGCAACAGCAAGTCGACGCTGAATTTCCTGTCTGGCTAAATCGCGTTTACAAGCAGCCAATAAACGACGTAGTACACTATAATTCGCGGTACACACAGCACGCAGCTCACGTTGCCGTTGCACCAACGCCCAGGCCATCTCGTCTGCAGGCGTTACCTTTACCAAATGAGATAAACCAGAAAACTCCGACTGATTTGGCCCGTTGCTTGATGACACTAAAGTGTGACCAGATGTGCTATTTCTCGCAACATCTGTCGTATCCGCCTTTATTCGAGGTGGCGTACCAGAATCTAGAGTGAAAACGGGCTTCTGTAGCGGTTGAGTAGTCCTAACGAAATAATGAAATTGAAAAGTATAGAAATAGAATAAATTGTTAATATTAAAACTAAGGGAAAATGAAAGCATGTCTCGGATTAAGTCAAGGATCGGAGCAAAAGCAGATGTAAATAGAGATAATCATTAATCCAAGTATTTTGCACGCTCAATTACACAAGCGCCTATCTTAATAAGATACAATTTAACACGCAATTAAACTGAACACTATAAGACACAAAGTTTGTACAAACTAATTATCTATTCAATTTTCGTGATTAGTAATTGTACGGCGCAACAAGATCACGTAACGGACAGCACAAATAACTGTGCTCGGCCACGAGATTTTTTATATATAAGTCTGTAGTTCATGCGAGCCACCAGATTTATCGCGGTAGCATAGCCAACAGGATTTGTAAGTTAAATATTTTAGACAGGGTCCAAATCTGACATAACAATTTTGACATATCAAAAAGCAGCCGAGTTGAGCCGGCCCATTCGTAAGTTTTGCGCCTAAATAATACTTTCAAATGCTTAGGCGACTGACATGAATCAAATTTAACAAACACATATATTTACAAAGTTGTCCCGGAGGTTGTATCTATAGTCAGCATAAAGAACCGATAATAGGATTTATATGAATACCTAGGACTCGGCGTTTGGAGATCATTGCAAAACTCATCAAACTAGGATATACAAGTTGGAAGATTTCCTAGACTGGCAGCAAAACGACAATAAACATAGGCCTCGAATCGAAATTGGTCAAAATGACCGTTTTCAAAACAGGATGTACACTTCCTAAGTACAGCGAATGGATACCTCCAGCTAGTTCTCCTCATTCACTGAAAGAACAAAGGCAATAGCGTATTCGAATAGAGAAAGCTTATTTTTGGTTACCATTTCCTTCAAATGAAGCACTTTTCGTATCGCATTCGACCTTAACCTCCATCTTGCTATCCTCAATCTCCTCTCTAAGACAGACAGCAGTCAAATTTAGACTGTACAGGATGTACACTTCCTAAGTACAGCTTATGGATACCTCCAGCTAGTTTTCTTAATTCACTAAAAGAACGAAAGCAACAGCGTATTCGAATAGAGAAAGCCGACTACCAGCTTATGTTTTGGTTTCCCTTACCTTCAGATAAAGCATTATTCATATCGCGTTCGGCCTTAACCACTGACTAGCTATCCTCAATTTTCAGAAATCATACCGTTTGTGGGAACTGGTACTGAATTAGTATTTAATGGTAGAATTTGACTATATACGTTGTCGATATAAGCTAAGTGTTGCTTAAGGCAGCAAATGAGGTTTATTAATTAAACTGGTTTAGTCCTGTTGGAGCACAAATCACTTGTTGCTAGAATTTCTGCGTCATAGTCTCGCAACTAATTCGTTAAACCAACAAAGCCGTACCTTGAACATAACTTCATTTATAATTAAGTTATGTTTGGGTCAGTACTCCATTTAATGCCTTTGGTTCAAATTACGACTATGGCAACCATGAAAATTTCTGCTCAGAGCTCAATGGGGACTAAGTCACCATAGTTGATCAAGAGCAATATCTTAAGCAATTTCCAGTTTAGATCAACGAAATTTATAATAAAATCATACCATTACATATCAATTAAATATCGATTCCCAGATTGCATGGTGTCTGTTTTAAGATGACATATCGATAATGAATAGATAAAATTAAGGGTCGTAAGCGATACTAAAAGGGGTTCAATTGAAGGAAAAATTGCCAAAATATATTGCGAAATAGCTAAAAACGTGTTCTACGCGCGGTTTCGGTGGTTTTCAATATTAACTTATAGATTAAGCTAAGTGCTCCAAGTTTACATACTATCTGTGGCAAATCTGTCAACCATTGGTAAGTGTTAAGTAAGGGCGAAGCCACTCTAGTTGACGAATTGCATTTACAGTCTCATGCCACGTTTAGTCCATATCGAAAATGTACATATAAACTAAATCAGTCCGTTAAGACGACTTTCGGAGGTGTCATGATGACTGTCTTATAATGACAGATTGGAGAGGAGCTAGAATTTGGAACTTTAAGTAAAAAATGATGCCAAGGAGGTTCCACATGAAGAAAACACAGACAAAAACATTGTGAACGCTGTGGCAGAGTTGATAGAATCTGAAGAAAATACACTCAGGTTCGTCTCCAACGCAACAATTCCGAGATAAGTGTTCATTCGATGTTCGTAAACGTGATTTAAAAATTTGTTATAACCACGCGCACAATCCGTGATTGTTTAGTTAATACTCGTTAATCAGACTATTGTCGTGTTCTAATAATAGTCATTAAAATAAGCAAAGCGATTAAAGGAGCAAATGACGGCATTTTTTCTGGTGTACAACTGGCTAGACAAAATAGAATTAGCGTTTATCTCAAGTTCGTAAATTCGATGTAAATGATACGAGCGACTACTTGATGCAGCCAATAAGAAAAAATCTAGTTTATTTGATGAATACATATAAATAATGTAAGAAAAAACTAAAATTCAGAGCTATGCAGCTGATTTCAAAGAGTTCGGGTTTCATTGCGACAAACAAAAGAAGAAACAAGCAAAATTAAATACTCTAGTACATAACTAACTATTTCTTGTTTGTCTAGACTAGTATGCTCATTAATATTTAGAGGCCGTGCGCAGATATTAGAGACGAGAATTTGTTCATTTTCAATTACAGGCTTAGGCTCTACTGAAACACATTGGAAACAATAATTTATTCTATATATATATATATATATATGGAAAATAAAAAAATAATAATAAAGTTTATTTTTGATAATTGCAGGTTCAATTTTGGAATACCCAACTCTAAATAATAAAAAATTTAGCTATATACATTCTTTGTTTTCATTTTATTAAATGAATAATAATTAATCTGATTTTCAGTTTAATTTATTTTTGTTGGTGTTTTTTTTTTGTTGTTTGAATGCGTGTGTTTTTGTGTGTGTGTAAAATATAATTTATAATTTTTTTATATATATTATTGCGGTTTGATACTCGATAGTCAGTTTGCCTTCGTACTCTGATGAGGATCATGGAAGGTCGAAACGCGTCAGTGCGTTGCGGCTGGCGATAGTTTTGTTATGTTGTTCGACGACTGGTTAAATACAATTGGATTGGTGTTTACTTCAAGCTTGCAAACACAATTTAAATAATCGGTACCACCACCCGCGCAATCAATGATTTTTTAATCGTAATCTCAATTTGATCACGCTTTCAGCTTGTTGAACATTACATATACGAATCTTTCCCCCCGTATTTTTTCCATCGTATTGCATAGTCCTTGAGCTTTATTTCTCTCCTAGGTAACAACGCAGTGTACACACATTGCAGTGTTGATCGCTCATATTTTTGCTCAATTTCCGTCACTGTTAATGCTGATAGTTTTGCAGTGGGCGAAGCTGATTTTACTTCACTTTTGTGCCAATCATGTCGAATTTTTCTTGACACTGGTTAAAAAGGTGTTCGAGCTCGCCTGGATGCAAGAAAATTGTTTGTTTTTGTGACGAGGTTGATCAAGTAAAATAACGTTGGTAAAACATTCGAAAAATTTGGCCGGGTACTTGTTGTTTTAGATAAATGGCTTTATTTATTTTAATAATATTTCGGCCATTAAATTTTGTATAATTGAGATATTCGATAAATAGGCTGAACACCGTTTAAAGTATATGCATTAAAATACCTGATATCCCTGACGGTGTCAGGCCTTTTTACACAAATTCTGCGGTAAATGCTTTTGGATTCTGTTGACCAATTGCTTTGCTACAGCTCATAAATGCAAAAATTTAGACCATAAAGGATTTCGTGAGGATTGGCAATTGATCCTTAATATCCAATCTCAACATTTTATGTGTATGGAATTGGATGTTAACATAAGTACTAAGGAAATCTACCTCAGTGATTCGATTTAACTGCCGTACTCTTATTGAGACCGGTGGGTCGTTTCAAAATAATAAGGTTATAAAAATATTTTTGCTTGTATCCTCAGTAGTACGAAATGGACGTGATCTGGTGTTGACATCTATGAACGCTGCATGTTCTTTAGCATGGGTTTCCCAATAATGCCTAGCTCTTTCTCGGTCTTTTTTGTGTGCGGATCGGCCCTATATGGTTTTCTAGGTTGTTAATTCGATTTCGTGTTTGAGATTTTGGTACACTACTGTTGCAATAAATTTATTACCCAATGAAGGTAGATTTTATATGTATTGTCAATGTCAAATCATCATTTTCTTCTCGAATTGAGTTGTGTTCTCTTTCTCTAACTAGAGAGTAAATTTTATTTCTGGACCAGAATTGTTGGCTTGTTTCATGATCTTGGCTGGCTCTGCAGTTTTAGGGATGGACAATACCTTTGTAAAGTATGCACCGGTTTTTTTCAGGATCATTTACTCAAGATGGCGCATGTACTTGTCTGTATGGAGAGGCGCAACACAGCGTCTCATAGCCTCACCAATGAACCGTCAGAAGTATTTACCGTCAATTGTAAACTGAACGTTTTGTACATGTTAATAAAGAGTATTTTATGTCATTAGTGTCTATAAGGAAATCTTGAGACTCATCTTTATTCATGTCAAAAGGTAGTTGATGTTTTGCCATAAATAATGGTCAAACGTCTTCAGTTCATCTGCTAACTCGGAATCCGCGAGGGTGTTTGTGCTTACGAAATTTCGTAATGACAGAAGTATTTTGTAGAGAAGCTTAACTTTTTTATGTTGCTGTACATTAATTATTGACATAATGGGCCATATTGGGAGTGCTCCTCAGGTAGTCGTAAATTGTTGCTTGGGGTTTGATCCCACCGGGTTGGTCTTTTGAATTTCTTCAAAGAGTTATAATCTGTTTTCGGAATCAGCCATTGAGGTGAGTGATTTTTTTCTTTTTTGGCAAAATAACCTTCCAGTTTTTGAAAATAAATGTATCAGGAGAAGTACGAAGTTCCATTTGACGAGGGAATTTGTCGATATCTCTTGTGTCACAATTTTTTGCATTTTTTATTGGTTGTTCTCGATTAGCCATGAATCACGCAAGCTAAAAACAGGTTATTGCATCCAAACGAGCGCGAAGATATACAGGATCAGCGTCAAAAAAACGCTGGATTCCATTGTCTATAAACTGAATTAAAAACTTCTGAGCAAATGGAATTTCTATAATCAGTACCAGTGGTAGAAATCACTCAACAACATGGGCGATCAACCCAGACATTTTTACGCCGTAAGCTGCTAACTGTAAGACAGAATAAAACCAATGGATATTGAGATAAGAAAATACGGGGGAAAACAGTCGTACACATAATAGCCAACAAAACGAAAGCCTGCTCGAAACTCAATCCATTAATACGAGAGCAACCAGATCTCAAACATTTCATTGTAATACAATAAAAATGACACCTACATACACACTAAAACATACAAATACGCACTGACAAATAAACATGCAACAAACCATCAACAAGAAATATAAGCAAAACTGAAAACCGGAACAGTTCTCATCTCCTCACCAAATGAAAATGCAGCACGTATATAACTGTGCTATATATAAATATATCTGCTACTTACCATATATATATATATATATATATATTTGTATATATATAGCCCCGACCCTCTGTAAGGCCACTATTGTAGGTACTGATCTAGAATTATAAATTCGTAACTGTAGCACTGCTCCAACCGGTTTTACTTTTGAGCATATTGATTTATTGCGTATTTAATAATTATCACTAACTTACTTTAATATTGCAAATTGTAGAATTATGAATTACTTTGCACACTTTTAAAAGCATATTTTAGAGAAAGAAAAGCGATGTTCCGAAACGTCTTGTTGCAGAACGAGTCGTCATATATTATTATACCTCATTTGCTTGACATGTTGATTATTCATTCTAATATGAATACTATTATGATTATTATAACATTATTCATTGAACGTCATTAAATAAGCGTTTCATAGAAAAATTAACTGTGCTTATAAGTCATTACGTTTCAAGGTTCATTATCAAGTTTTTTCTTCATCAATAACTGGACATTATGTTCATTACTTTCTACACCCATTATTAATTGCTATGCTTACGAACGTTTACAGTCATTCTGTTGATATTACCGTGTTCATCATTGTTTATTATCTAACATGATTTAAATTCTACAGTTTGTCAATAAATTTCTGAGCTCACGCATGTCTGTTCCACATTAAACGAACATGGGATGGATATGCAAGTATGTATTAGGTTTTGAGAACCTAGTAACAAATTAGTTCAGTTGTGACCAGAAGGATAAATTAAAGGCAGCATGAATGGAAAGTATAATCTCATGCACATTCGTTTCGTGCTTACTGGCGACTCATCCGTAGGAGCCGGTATTACGCACTTTAACCACTATATATTCGGTAGAAGAATGTGGAATAATAGGACGGTACAATCTCCTAGACGAATGTGTAAACCTGTAATAGTGAAGCTAACGCAATCTAAAGTCAACGACAATGCGACTTCAACGCTAACTCACACTATATAATATATATACCGAGTCTGCAAAGGATACTAACACTATGGCTATTGTGTTAGTAACTGATACCTTTTTTGAAATCGATGAGTACCGACTCGGAAACCATACTGGAAGTATCCGGTACTCATCGATTTCAAAAAAGGTATCAGTTACTAACACAATAGCCATAGTGTTAGTATCCTTTACAGACTCGGTATATATATTATATAGTGTAGGTTAGCATTGAAGTCGTATTGTCATTGACTTTAGATTATGTTAGCTTCACTATTACAGGTTTACACATTCGTCTAGGAAATTGTACCGTTCTATTATCCCACATTCTTCTAAATAGTAGTTAAGAACGTAACTCCCCATTCTCAATGGCACAAACAATATTATATTTCAAATTCATACTACCACAGTTATCCCTTCTGGTACAACAATAGTACCATTCCTATTATACATATATATTAGTTCTTCGCAACAAACAGTATTTAACTGGGATGGATATGCTGTATATTAACCTGGCTTTTTTTTGCTGAACTATATACGTCTAACTGGAAGTGGACATAGTTTACAGATTTATATAATTTTCTAGACATGTACAGCTTCAGCATCAAGTCTAACAACAGTTAGAACTGCTTTAATTAAAGTTGCGAACTTGATATAAACACTCCTCCCATTATGTGCATACATTTGTCAGTCTAAACTAAGCATTGTATAATGTACAAAAGGCAATTCATCCAGTATTACAGTTAAATACTGTTTGTTGCGAAGAACTAATATATATGCAAGTATGTATTAGGTGTTGCGAACCTAGTAACAAATTAGTTCAGTTGTGACCAGAAGGATAAACCAATGGCAGCATGAACGGAAAGTTTAATCTCATGCACATTCGTTTCGTGCTTACTGGCAGTAGACCGGTTTCGTCCTTATTCGGAACTCATCACGTACTGGCCAGAATTTGTCGCGGACAGGGCTCGAACATGAGTACTTCTGCTTAGTAATCTGTTGCTTAAACAAATGAGCAACCTGGCCGCACACTACACGCCGTTAGACTTTTTTATTTATAATAAAATCGAATGAATGTCGCATTAGTCGATGTCTTTCGCTTAGTACAGTACATGTGGGAGTGCAGGTAATTTAAGCAACAGTTTATCTTCAATAATAATTAACCACACGTGCACGTGGTGTACTTTTTTCAAAGTCGGGCAATACCCCGCCACCAATTTTTCTTACCGTCTAGATAGGATAAACAAAGATACGTAAAAATTGCAGATGACCAGAATTCTTGTCCGAGATAAAGTGCAGCTCTTCAAAAAAAATCAACCAAACTTAAGAAAAAAAGTGAACAACATTTTAAGCGATAAGACAGAAAACTTAGAACGGTTATGGTCGCCACTGCATTGAAATATCACCGTCGGCATTTAGTCAAGTATACCATGCACGAAGTGTCGAGTTGTGGTAGCCGATGTCCTGATACAAATTTTATTTAAAAATTGCAATTTAATCTTCATTATTCAATCTGTCATCATGCTCGTATCATGACCACGGAGCATCGAAATACTCAGGACATAAAGTCGATAAGCACGATTCAGCATATGACGAGGGCAGTCAAAATCGCAAACATGTGAGAGAGAAAACGATTATATAAATAAACAGAAACCAATTTACAACAAAAAAAGAGCCGTCACAACTCACGAAACATTAATTTCTTAAAAATCATGTCCACCACTGTGCCAGAAAGAACCCCACGGAGACCAGCTCCGCAGAGAATTCCTCTCAAGTAACAGGGATGCAACATCGATAAGTATTATATTCCAATATTTTCTGAAGACAGCTCGCGTTAGCACTGACTTATGCTGATGTCCATTGAAGGTAGAACTCGAACATGTATAATTTTATTAATTAGACTGATTAGTGGAGCCAATTAGTACAATCAAAGCGTATTTAGGTTGCTGGTACGCCAAGCTGAGGCCAAGGTGTCATCAGAAAGTAAATATATTATTTTTACATTATGAAGAAACAACTTACCCAGAAAATGGGATAGACGTCGTTCTGAAGTCACTTCTTCCCGCGAACAAGTTTGACGTGGAGCCATATTCATTCGCCGTTGCAGACAATGTGCATGCCAAGCCAAGAAGGCATGCCGATAAGTCATCATCACCATCCTCATCTTCATCCACATACTCCTCCTCAATGTTCTCCTCCTCGTCTACCTCATCCTTCTCCTCATCATCATCAGTCATCTTTCCGTATTTCTTGAAATTAGCATAATCTTCGTCAACACTAACCTTTTTCAAAAAATCTTCATGATCACAAGGTGAATTATTATTGAGCACATCTTCGATAATGTTATCGCTTGCCTTTTTATTAACATCATCGTGAGTACGAACACACCTAGAAGAATCGACAATTCTATTCTTTCCAACCGCATTGTTGGAGTTGGAATCTCCGATTTCGTCACCAGAAGCATGCACTCCGTTGTGCCGACTAGGCTTGCGACTGTTAGAAACCCCGCGACAAAAAGAACCTAAAGATTTACTACTAGGCGACACAGTTGAGACTTTACGGCTATCATTTATCGCAAAATTGTGTGATGAATATTCCTGCCCACAAGATGGCGTGGCTATTGAGAAAAATTGAACACGCACAAAGAACGGGCGGTTATAAAAAATATATTTGTCAAATGAAATGCATACACATTTACATACACGCATAAAGTTTCGTCAAAACAAACAACGCATACGTACAAACAAACATACTTACACATAAATACGTACATGTATGTGTAGTATAGCACTAGGTTATCTACCACGATAGGATCCACGTGCACATTATAGTCCTCAGTTGTTATCAAATCGAGCACAGTGCCGATCTTCCTGCAGATTTCTAATAAAATCATTTTGTGAACCAACTTCTCATACATGGACAGAGTTTACTGTGAGTTTCGTTAGGGTTGACAAACTAATACAGTGAAACTTGCAGGGATGTTGTATTGCCAATGTCGGCTTGCCTTAAAGTTAAATTGGCCATAATAGTATTGTGAAGAGATCTAGGTTGTAACTGTAATAAAAGTTGCGATCTTGATATAAACGCCTGACCCATTAGATACATACATTTTTCAGTATAAACTAAGAATTGCATATTGTATGAAAGGCAATTCATCCGGTAGACCGGTTTCGTCCTTATTGGGAACTAATCACGTCCTGGCCAGAATTCGCCGCGAACAGGGCTCAAACCTTGGCACGTATACTTAAAGTCATATACCAACTTAAAATTTCTGTTAAGCTTTTAATCAGGTGGAACTTATTTGCAGTTCTAACAAACTCAAACCCGTAATTCTACAACAGACGCTATGCCACTTTGGCAAATTCTGGACAGTATTTTAAGAGTTCCCAATAAGGACGAAGCCGATCTACAGAATTAGTTTTCTTTGCTAACTGATGCAATAATGAGTATATACTGACAATGAGCACATAGGCAATATCCTGTAATTAGACATTATATATATATATTATTATATATATATATATATATATATATAAAGATAAGGACGGTATAATTTTCGGGGGTCTAACAAAAATTATATTATTAAAAAAACTAAATCAGCGCTGACGAGTAGGCTCTTGGATGATGCCGTACGAAATAATCTATTTAAACATAGAAAATATTTAATGTAGAATAATAAAAATACATCGCGACAATCACTTCGCAGATCGATGTTACGTTAAATAGAATTTAATTTGCAATTCAATTTACCAATAGATTTGCAGGAACAAATCGGTCGTATAACAAAGCTACTCAGACAGCAATTTTGTGTGCAGGAACGTGTTCCTCCAGGCCTCGTCTCTTTGTCAGGATGATGTAAGTAGGAATTGGAAGTATCACTAACAGATCCAATTTTGCAACTACTAATAACAGTGGAAGTTATATTAGTAGCGGGTATTGTTTCCATTTTTGTTGTGCTACAGAGTTTTGTCTCGACAACGTTGTCATCCAAAGACACTGCATCGGATACAGTCTTGCCATTATTTATAGACGCCGTTGTTGTCGTACCGGTGGTAATGGTGGTAGCGATTGTGGTGCTAGTTGACGAAGTGGTGGTGATTGGCTGTTTAGTGAAGTTCGTGTAATCAGCCATGCACTTGGAATTAGCTGATTTGTGACAAGCATGCGAATAAGGACAATAGTAGCAATGATTCGAACGCAGCCGAGAGTCGTGTGCTTTTTTATGGCATGTAGCGGAGATACCGAACGGTGGCGATCGTGTCTTCCCACACGACACGCGTCGATTGTGCGATTTCAGCGGACACATATCGGAAGAACAAGTGATCTGACTACGTGGACACAACATATGAATTATATGTGCATAAGGTTGACTATGTTGATGGCGTTGTTGTTGCTGTTGTTGGTGCTGATGCTGGTGCATGAGACAATACGGATGATCACATTTAATAACTTTACAACTGGAAGTCGTTTCAGACTGGCATTGCGTGTCACGTAATACACTCGGAGCAATTGAATTTTTCTTACGGCGCGTGCTCTGTTCACCTTTGGCTGGACACGATAAATTATGACTAGATATGCAGCATTCGTCACGGTCTGCTTTCTTCAACTCATTCATGACCTGAACGAATAACAAAGTAAGCATGTAAAAAATGTGATGGTTATCAATGCACATGTCATTTTGATTACTTTGTCGTTGTTACTAAAAAGATTTTTAACACACGAAAAGTTATTTAATATTTCGTTTGAAATAAGACTGTCCACCTCCATCAGATGTGCAACTCCAAAGAGACGTTACTGGATGTTGGACAAAATGTCCTGCTTTGCATTAGTACCATTTCAGTTCACAGAAGCTTCTTTCGAATGGACAAACATACTAGCCCGCAGCGTAAAACTGACGAATATAAGGGTAGAAACGATTTATTGAAAATTACTACTTTGAGGAATTTACTGAGTCAATTGTAAAAGGACGCTTCAAAAGAAATAGATAGTGTATAAAACGAAAATACATTCTATTCTTACATTCCGCATAAGGTAAATGGTTGAAGTTATAAAAAATGAAGGGAGATAGTTTGAACTCGAAAATTTAATACAGTGAAACTGTAGTGCTAAGTCTACATGATTGCCTATAAAGTGGAGGAAAGAAAAAAATGTTCATCATGTCACTTTATGCTCGTTTATCAATTTACATTCGTACTTTGTCGATAAAGACAGATCCAACAGAGGTTAGTAGCAACAACGAAGGGAGACTGCCAGTTTCATCCGCGTTAAATTGAGCAGTTAACACACGTCTTTTACCTAGGAATTCTTTCCTGACAGAACCAATCACATAAACGGCCTACCATCCGCATAACATACTGATGCCTAACTTCCGCATCACCGTGGAAACCATAGTTGTCTGAGCTGTAAAGTTACACTGTCGACCATTTATAGGATTGGCACTTGCGACTGTATTAGTTGAACGCATTCATTAGCCTGTCCTATATGAGTAACTGCGTAAGTAGGGCAAAAACAGTCATTAAGATTTTTAAATGTTTCACAAAAATGATAATGGCCAGTTATCATTAATGATTGATCTTATTTGAGTAAACTCTGTAAAAAAAGCAGATTTGATGCACAGATAAGCAACTGAACAGTACCTGCTGTAATCTCAGTAAGACTTTTCCAAATTAAAATTTTCCCAGGTCTTACTTCATATGGGCGCTGGTTGTGGTCATGTGTGATACGAAACTCGATCTAACCACAAAGATCCGTCTATATTGTGCATGCTCGATATGGCCTGCTGGCATACAATGAGTTACACTTTTTAACGGAATTTGCACTTACATGGAAACTGACGGTATAAGCCAAACAAATCATGATAAGAAACACAGATCATTAATCTACCTACAGTTACGTCCACACATACGGACAGAAATAAGACAGCATTTAATAACTCTTGCTTCACTGCAACACAACCATAGGAAAAAAATAATTATAATGAAAAAATTGAAGATGTGATGCTTCACAACCAATAGCCAGCCTCACAATTAATTCTTACTAAATAAGAAAAGAAGGCCAATGCTTCCACCAAAAATCTAAAACAAGATCGCCAATGAGCTTGATTCGATGCAATATCGCGTAGGGTCTGCAACCAAGAATTATGATGCACACATGTACCCTAATATGATTGTAGTAAAAATCTGTCGACACTATTTCTTTCGCCAATCTGCTATTGGCTGAGGGAATATTACTTAAAATGGCTATCGAATTGGTGGCATATTGGCAAAAAGTAACCGAGCCAGTACAATTGATCCAGCCAAACATGTTTGTATGTTTGTATAACACTAAAATGTTGGCCTATACAAAAATGTCAACCGACGTCAGAGCAGCTTAATAGATGTCAGTAATATATATCGGCCACGATTCTCAAACAAAGAATGTCAAATATATAAAAATTAAATACTGTTTGTTGCGGAGAACTTATATATATGCAAGTATGTATTAGGTGTTGCGAACCTAGTAACAAATGCCGGTAAGCGTCCAAGATCTTTGACTTGAAATGTTCAAGTTTCATTAGCGTATAACAAAACTTTCCTTCTAGATGCACTGTGCACAAGATTTTTAAGGTAGATTGAGATACTCGCGTTTCTCAATCAGAGATGAAGTCTAGAGGCAGCTAGTCTAGCCTTCGCCTTGTCATTTATATTGTGTGAATTATTGTTACAAATACCAATATGAGGAACCTGCAAACTACGTCCAGATCTTCACCTTGAAACTGCAGATCTAAAGTGAGTCATGAGTGATCCTGTAAAAGTGTCTCACATTATATGTGTGAATTTCATGTTGAAATTCAAAAAGACGATTGCTAAAATATTCAAAGTAGCCTGGGCAGAAATTCACCTAACGAATAATAATTCAATGTCGTCTGTAGAGTAAAGATCGAATAATCCATGCCGAGAAGAACTTAGACGCCTGTATACTGAATTTATGGAAAAGTATAATTTAAAATGGAATCTGCCAATTTTTTTTAAATGGGGCAAGTGAGTATCCTTCACGGACACCACTTCTAACAGTAGAGTTGCACGATAATTTATTGTAGACCCTAACGTAACCAGAAACGTTTTTTGTAGGGACCTCGTAAATGTACGCATTTAAAACAGAATATTAAACAGAACCTTACTATCTACAGAGTCAAATTCACTCGAGTGGTCAACAATGACGGCTTGAATGAAGATTTTTTTTGCGAACCTGGATTAATTGAAATTACTTGATCTGCATTTTGACTAACGCAGCTTTCATTGTTCCGAAATATCTCGGAAAAAGAAAAGTCCTGGAACAATGAAAGCTGCGTTAGTCAAAACGTAGATCAGGTAAAATTAAAATAATGACGGTTATCGTAGTACGGCGATATTCTAGTATGTGATTTACACAAAAGACAGACGGAGTAGGATAACCAAAGCAGATACATTGAAGTAAAGATTATACCCTGATGTTTCCCGCACGAATGAAGATTGCCCTTTTACAAAAGTTAATTATGGTCAACTGGCTACAACGAAGGACACAAAAGATTAGTCAACGCTCTACCAATACCATCGCCTCGATGTTTAAGTAAGGTAGGAAGCAGATCATCGGGACCTGCAGCTTTGCTGTGTTTGAGACAACATTGCATCCTGTAATTCCAATTCTGATGGTTGTTTTATTTTAGCGTTCCACACTGTCGATACGTGCACGCTTTCGGGCAACGGGCCTGACACACGTGCCCAAGAAAATGTACGACTACAGTTTACAACTTAACTATCCAGGAGATAGATTTTATCGATTATTAATTTATCTTAAATCATCTGTTTTCTCGCTTACTCCTAATTTTCTTGGACATTTTGCGCGAATAAATTAGAACTCTCATTGGATGCAATCGGATGTGAATACTTCTTCCGTCGCTCCAACCTTTCTGGTCCAAAAGGATTCAAGATAAACATTCAGATTGTGCTTAAGTTGGCCTCTAATAGTTCTACGAAAATTATAAAAGGTTTAATTGAGAAATAAATAATGCATGCTAGTATGCTTTTATTAAAAAGTACAATAAAAAATTACACAAGGACATGTTTCTCGAACTCAACTCGACCGTAATATCTGGCACTTCGGATAGATAAGTTTTTTGGAAATCAATGAGAAAATTGTATGCGACACATGCATTACGAAACAACAAACAGGAGGCGAAACTGTAAGCACTGAGGCACACAAACACACACACGCGCGCTTTCTTGGTTTTATTTAAATAATGTACGAACTTCTTTCATTTATTTAGCTTATGATTAAGTGTTTTTTATACAAAAACCTCCGCTGTGCGTAATAATTTTACGTCCTTTGCTTTGAAAAACACCTGGGAGTCAGCTTGCTTTGGAGTGTTATTTTTATTTAAAAGTGATTTCAGCGGAAACACTTTTCGGTATTTCAACTGTGTTTTGTCTAAAATGTTCTTGAATTCGCATTTTTATTAATCGGCCTGTTCTGCCTAAATGGCGCACTTAACAGTTATGAAATTTGGATAAATTAAAAATGTTGGACTACTCGATCGCAGGGAGCTTATTTTTTACATTCATGTAAAAAACAGGTGTTTTGTTGTATACAAAACATAAATTGGGTATTAGGTATCCAAGAGGTCAATGTCTTTTCAATTATTCGATTAAATATTTCGGATGGTGTGCCCCCTTTGAAATGTATAATGATATATATCATCTATTGGTTGTGTGCGGTTTCATAGCTTTTTTGTAGCCGTTTATGCTCTATGTTTACTTCAACAAACGTTTCGAGGTACCCGTTTTCAAATAAAGATTAATGAGTTTTTCGTTGTACAGATATTTCGACTGAGGACAAACAGACAAAATGCATAATAAATGGTAAATAGCAGATGGTACTGAATAGCTACTTACGTTAAGAGCCTGATTAATTGAATAGCCTACCTGATTAATACGCATTATTTGCTGTTGGAACGTCAGTGGTTGTTCTGATGATGGATGATTGAGTTCCGGTGTTACTGCATTTTGTTTACGCATTTCGCAAGTGCTTCCGTTCACTCGTTCCTTCTGTCGAGCTGAGGCAACAGCCGAAGCCAGAGAAACTGTCGAAGACGACGATGATAATGAGGGAGAGGGTGAAGAGGAGGACGAGTTCATGGAAGTCACACTCAATAGATTTTGCCCTTCCGGAAGTGCAGACAACTGTTTAAGCGGTGAGGCTTCAGCCGATTTCTTTACCTTTGATGGTCTAGGCTTCTTAGATGACACGGATACTGTTCATTAAAATAATAAAATTTTTGCATCAATCTTCAGTGAAAGCATATACATCACAGGCAAATGTGTGGCACTGATATATTAACAAAGAGAATAATTAAGCAGGAATAAGTTTTTCTTTCTTTAATATGCCACGATATATTACACAGAAAGAAATAAGATGACTCTATCATATGAGACGGTACTCATCGTTGGCGTGGTATTTTGTGTCCCTTTTTGAATTGTTGGTCAGTCTAAAACAGTTGCAAACCCGATCTTCATAACAACAACCCAATTTATAAATATAGTACACACATAATTATTAGTTGCATTTTATGCAGTGAAGCATTAGCTTATTAGGCTGGTATAATTATATATAGTATACGTAGTAAAAAGATGACCAGAAGCCAAAGCGAATTCTTGCGTTTAAAAATTAGTCCATACCATAAACAGTATGCTAGCTACATATTCGTAGGAACCAACAAATCATTGCTCAACATCACATCTAAAAATACAAAGCTTTGCGAAATCTCAGATAGAAGCATTCTCTATACGCTATTAGAAGCGTATACTTGTATTAAAAATCATTGAATGCGCAGTTCGTGATAACAATCTTTACGTGCAGTTTGGTGATAACCATATAATGTCAAAATGAATCAGAAGGTGAACGACGGTAGCATTTGCTGCGCTGTACAACTGGTCAGATATACTCCGATTCGTATTTATCTGAAGCTCGCAAACTTGATTTAAAAATATAATTTAATTGCAGACATGACTAAGTGGTACGGAGTCAGCCATTAGGCAACAAGTTCACTTTTCAAATTCAACTGGCAAAATAAGAGAAAGCGGTATGCGCGAATGACAATAATCTACTGATCAGTCTAACGTCAATTCCTAAAATTAAACACATACAGCTTTTTAAAATCACATTTACAGGGTAACGCATAACCTAACCTGTAAACATTGATTCGATTTGATAATATCTACTCCAAGAGCAGCTGTTAGAAGGTCGTATGTTCAAATAAACATGCGTTTCGTTAGTACATATTTAGCTTTAAATTGTCAGGACAATAGAAAGACCAAATTTAAACACACAATCCGAAGCAAATGTTCTCCAGTTAAAGTCCCAGATGCACTTTCTGGAAATTACTTAAAGAGACTCCAATATAGACGAAATCGGTATACGTCATACATTTCATTTCCTACCTTACACAGTGTTTAGTTTATGCTGACAGCACATATGCAATCGAAATCCCAGCACAAATTTAAAATTCTAAATCGCTTCTCTTGATAGCATGGATTCTGATCTATCATGCCAGATTGGAAGTGGCTTGTTTGGCATTTAAGTCGAAAGAATTGTCACATAGGCTACAAAAGTAGAAAAAGCTAAGCTAAATTGAAAAGTTTCTGTAGTACGCGATAGGGGTACCGCAGTGGATAGAATCGAAGACGCCGAAACAAATGTGTCTCAGTTCAAAACCCATCCACTGAAAATTATTGATAGAAATTGACGATTTTTTACTAAGGAGAAAACCGGTCACTGTTACGTAATACCCGTCTTTATAGACTAAAAAGGTGAATTTGACTCAGTGGATCGCAATGTTCCATTTGATACTGTATCGAAAAGTGGTATGCCCAACAAATCTGTAAGCATTATAAGCGTCTTACACACAAACAATTTTGGTCGCGATAGTTTATGATTTTCGACGCCACCATTGTTTGAGAAGCATAGCACATATAAACTACCATCAACGAATAAGCAACGCTAACATCCGTAGACATAATTTTGTTTAGACCACCAAGTGCTCCTCCTTTAACAAAAAATAAGGTTCCATGAACTGTTTCGGTTCGGTCTCATTTTCTATATGCTTTCAAATCAATTTCCCAATAGAGCATCATTCTCCAAACCAGCACCAGGTTGGCGTAAAACAAGGTAAACGGAATTTGACATTGCAGAAGCAGCTAAACTCAGCTGCATTTATATTGGGTATCATAGGACCCATTCGTCCATCAGACTGGAGTCCGTGTGCACATCATATTTCTTAGTTCGAACCCCTACGCGATATGGCATCGAATCTAGCTCAGTGGCGATCTTGTTTCAGATTTCTAGCAGAATAATCTTTGTAACTTTATGACTCTATACAGTGAAAACCGCAAGGAAGCTGTATTTCTAATGTCGCCTTGCATTGAAGCTTATCTGATAATAAAGGTGCTGTGTGCTCATATTAGCTAGATTCTCCATCTCACAAATATCTCTATTATAATAGTTTTTGGTAAAACTATCATTCTTTTTTAATCTTTTCTATTTGTTTATTTATCCAATTTTATTTTCTTCTCGCGGTTAGATGGCAGTGATACATCAGTTAATAACAACCTTTGTACTACTCTCCGCGATGATGAATATGATTATGCACTAGCCATTGTTGATGTGTCTTAACAAGGCAGACACCATGACACTATGGGATGTAATGTTAAAAAAAAGTAAAATAGCAGGATTTTACAATACATGTGCTGTCGGTATAAACAAGGTATTAAATACAATTCATTAATGAGACCTACTTTGGTAGTAAACATTGAGGCTGATAAATGACAGTAAATTGCATACAATGCATGTCTTCGTTGGCATAAGAAGTGTACTGTATGACTGCCCCAAGTGCCATCGAAGTCAAATCTTGGCCGTGACAATTCCGACTGTTATTGATGCACGACCAATAGGGTTGAAACCGGTCTAGCATATGAGGTGCAATTGCTATCTTATGCCATGTCTCTTATATCGAAAGGTATATATATATATATATATATATATATATATATATATATATATATATATATATATATATATATATCCAGCAAAATTCCCCTAGGATTTGGTGTCATACATTTTAAAGTCTGCATATAACCATAAATTATCGAATATGTTGCAGCACAGTATTCGTATAACCTGCTTGTTTATTGCTATAATGATGATAATATGATGTAACTACTAATATTTACCACTTCCTAATTAGCTATGCGTCTGTTTAATAAAGACAGTTTGGGACCGGCTATTTGACAGTGTTAAATATGATATAAACGAGTGTTCAAATGAAGGAAAACTAGTTACATGTAATTGGCGAATAAACCAAGAATGGTCTGTAATTTAGTATGTCTAACATGTAGAAAATGATATAGCACAGATAAAACAATATGTCACCATTAATAAGTTTAATTTTCATCTCTGTTGGTACTGGGCTGATTGGCTCTGCAGTTATCTGTTGTTTTTTCCTGGTACGTGCCGATACACCACCACCACCACCAGACCTAGCAGACGAAGAAGATACCATGCTTATCTTTATTGGTTGTACGGATGCGATTGAAGGAGAGGACGCTGGCACCGCATCTTTTCCCAAGCCAGATACCTTTGAAACTGCTTGCTCACAAGGTTTTCGAAGAGGTGAGACCTTCTGAAAAGATCCTGGTGAACAGGGCGAATGAGAAGCAGGCGGTGAAGGTTGACAAGCTAATGCACAGGCTCCATTTGAATTCACATTGCCACTGGAACAGCCACGCCTTGGTTGTTGGCGTCGTTTACCGACCAATACTTCTGAATTGGTGTTTGGACAATCAGTCGCTGAATCCGGCTCAGTACAGTTGTGACTTCTGCGCCTAGATCGAGCGGTCGAAGAGCTTGGAGAAGGCTGACAAGTGTTAACACAAGTGGTAGAGTTGTGCACTGTTTCTGATATGTTTTCTTCACTATTGTCCAACTTGAGCTGTAAAAGCTCGTCCGATGAATTGCCTAGAACCGATTTATTTTGAGGACGATCCCGTAGACGTGTCCTCATGTGATTTGAGTTAAGTAATGCTACCTGTTAAATTATTAGAATCAGTTTTAATGTTAAATATAAAGTAGTTTTTGCTTCATTAGACTGCGCATGCACTCAAGAATTTGGTTTAAAGAAGATATGATCTACTGGCGATGAAATGTATTGCCATTCACCACAGCTCGTAGGCACGAAAGCAACAACATAGTGATTTAATATATTTTTTGTTGCGCAACAAGAAATAGCTTAATTACCGGGCCATTATTTTGCGTAACAAGGTTTTTGCATTCAGTTTCTTCATTTTTTCTCGGGATATCTAGGCCTATTGTTTTAGAAAACTTTTCCAACACCAAGCTCATTCAACGAAGAATTTGACAAGTAGTAAATTTAGTTCTTAATTGCTTCGTTTATACTTACTGGTAGATCTCTTAGGCATAATTAACTTTTCACTAAATAATTGTGCCATTTATTCTTGTGTGTGTGTGTGTGTGTGTGCGCGTGTGAATGTCTTCACGTGTACACATCCAAGCGAAAAAACAGTGGCCTAATATCACCAGCTGAAGATTCACTTGATAAGCTTACGTCATTTCTGCGTGTGTGTTTATTTATTCATGAATCCGAAATATAGTTTATAAAATAGTAATAATGAAGACAGCGGGTGAAAAGACGTTACGCAAAGCAAGGACCAAGTAATTAGTGTTTTAATAATTGAATGATTCTTGATTCTAGTTTTAGATACGCAACATACACGAACTTACGTACAAAAGCTTTCTCTTATCCGGTTTCTTACGCATTAAATGACTCTGTTAAAAACTTAACCTAGGTTTACTTTAACAAATATTGTATCAACAACATCATTTAACAAGACACAATAGTGATATATTATTGTTGTACACTGGAACCAATCGAAAATTTTCTAAAAAGCCTTTAATAGTGCGCATACAGTCTCATGTGTAATTGAAACAGACCTCAAGTAATCAAAAAACTTAGGTCCGGACTCCATCAGCCAGCATATCTTGTCAAAACGTCTTACGCGACATAAAATCAAGAGCAGCTTATTTTGGTGGTTGAACTCGACAGGGACGAAATTCATGAACTTGGTATACGCATTCCAATTTAAGTTGAAACTGCACAGTTCGCTTCCATTACTCTTCAATAATTCTTTTTAGAACAAAATATGTGAACATCTTTGATGCAGTAAACAGCCAACTGATATCACGTTATGCAATTGTGTATTAGGTGTTGCGCATTTAGTAACAAATAAGTTCAAATAGGATCAGAAGAGTAAATCAAAATCAGCGTGAATGGAAGGTACAGTCTCATGTGCACATTCGCTTCGTGCTTATTGGCGACTAATTAGTAGGAATCGATATTGCACCCTATACGCCTTAGATAAATGGGTGCGGTATGAGAATCAATTGGATGGTCCAATCTCATGTATGAATATGTATAATAGCAGCAATGGAGCTAACTTCAGATTAAGTCGTCGACATTGCGACTTCAAAGCCAACTCATTATATATAATAAATACTTAGCCCGTAATGGGTAACGACACTATGCTGAATAACACCAAAATTAAGAATTATAATTACTTCCTAACTTCATCAAATCCATACTCTCTTGCCTTGATCGATATCAGTTATTCAGTTTAGTGGTAATCATGACATCATTTAATTAAATATATAGCAGTTAGATATCGTTTGTTGCGGAGAACTAATATATTTGCGATTGTGTACTAGGCGTTGCGCACTTGGTAAAATGTTAGTTCAAATAGAACAAGAAGAATAAACCAGTCAGCATGAACAGAAGGTATAATCTTCTGTGCACATTCGTTTCATTCTTACTGGCGATTCATCAGTAGGAGTCAATATTACGCCCTATACCCACTGTATATTTGGGTCAATTGGACGGTACAATTTCCTATATGAATGTGTATACCAGCAGTAGTGGAACTAACTTCATTGCGACATTAAAGCCAACTCACTATATATAACATATACCAAGCCGGTAAAGTGTAACACCACTATGGTTCTTGATTCGGTACCTGATAGGTAAGCTCGCGATAGTTGTTATGAATGTTAGGGTCAGAGATTTCGGAATTTTTCCACTCGTTTGGTACAGATTCCGCCCTCCAGCCTGAAAAACTCCGGAGGGAGGCTTTTGATTCCGACAGTCCCTCATGAGACTGTAAGACTAGCACTTCACCACTAAGTTGATATTCAGCATCTATCTTGCAACATTATCGAAGGAACACTTCACAGCTAAATCCGCAATGTGTAATATGTGGTGGATTGAGATTTTGGAAGTGCATTAAAAGCTGCATCAGGACTCATACGTAATATCTGCGCAGAAAAACAGAGATAGTTACGCGATGAAGCTACTTCCAGCACATTAGCAATATCAAATCAATTTTGATCTGTTTTCATTGCACAGCTGTTGCCATACTCCATAAAGAGCTTACAAGCAAGGGTGTAATCTCCGCTTCGTTTCGCACAAAATGCATTTCGTTGAGAAGCTTTGGTGTTAGAGATAAGAAGTTCTTATGTTTGACTTGCTTAAAATTTTCCTTTGGTGTTAAAGATGCTGATTGGTACACTATCAGTTGTAATTACAGATATGGCCCAGCAGAAGCATAGGTGCCAACAAAAACTTGTTACACCTCTCCAACCTTTTTCAATGCACTGATATTGGAACATAATATGGATGATTGTGAGAAGCCGAAATATAATTGAATTCCGGTGGCCATAATGGTGATATTGTACCAAAAAAAACAGCGAAGACATTTAATAAACCTTTAATTAATGCTTTACTTTAATCAGGATCAGATTTTGATAATACACATTAGACATGTACATAAGCATACTGTGGAGGATATAAGAAACAGACAATAAACAGCTTACCTCCTGGCATTGCTGACCGCGCGAACGACCAACGCTGGCATCGCTAGCTCCACAATTAGCATTATATTCATCGGCATCCGTAGACTTCTGCACATCTTCTATTTTGATAACAGCCTGCTCACATTGGTCAAATTCTCGTTTAATTGTATGTGAGTATTCTTCTTCATTACCTTTAATACCAATCATTTCGTTCGCCGACTCCTTATTGCCAGAAGTTTTAGCACCATGAGTGGAAGGCGTAGGCACAACTACGCTAAGTCGACTTACATCAGATAAGGTAAACGTTTTAAGTAATCCGTTAGCGCTGAAACTTGGCAGCGAACAAACAACCTCATTGGAAATCGGAGATTCAATCGCGGCACATAAGGATTTCCCGGTTGACTGAGTCACAAAAGGCTCGGCTACTTGAATTTTTGGCTTGGCCTCATTCTTGATATCTGAAAGACGACAACAACACGCGCAACAGAATACAAACGTACAACCTTTATCTTTCTGGTGGAGTGAAGGTAACTGTCTATGCTGAGAAAAATTATCCAGGACAGACAAGTGGCTAGAGCCAGCACCACCATTGCAGTTCAGAATGCTCTGCGTTGTATCTTCATCTTGTAGAGTCTTTACAGATAGTGAGCTCCCATAAGTAGCGCTTTTCCCACCCTCGATACCAAGAAATTCCACTGAATTGTTTGAGAAATGATGCGGGTGATGATGATGATGATGATGATGCTGATGAAATTGAGGAGTATGACAATAGAGAGCATGCGAGGTCACTACGTCAGCAAGGATGTTTGGTGTCGGTTTCAATTGTCCGTCGCTTTCTGCGAGACTGTACTCCTTTTTTGCACACTCGAATTTAGACGACGATGTGTTAAGCCGTAGTGTAAGAGGTCTCGCACCATTAGCAATGCTCCATTTCTTGAACGCATCACCTTCTAGCATGAGAGCAATGAGGATTTTGAAACGGAAATTGCAATCACATAATAAAAATTATAACGTGACATATTTTAACCACCATCACTGGAGACATTACCTTACAGTTGGTGTGCAGCTTTGTGTGCACTGTTGATTCGTCTGACTATACTGGTGGCGCTAAAGCGCTGTTAGTGTCTCTCACATCAAGCAGAAAACTGATGCGAGTTCAGATTCCCAGTCTCAACCTACCCCAATGAAATGGCAAAATATTGCTTCTTTAAAGTCAGCACATAACTATATCTTTTATAGTAATGTGGCAGCGGGGCATATTATTATGCTGATGTAATTATTAGTCATCAGCACCATCACAAAAAACAATACAACAGCAGATAATAAATGATTTTTCACTGCCGCATGCTTAATGTTAATAATAATAATAAAAATAATAATAATAATAAGAAGAATAATAATAGTAATAATAATAGCAATAATAGTAATAATAATAATAATAATAATATTAATAATAATATATAATAATAATATATATAATATAATAATAATATATACTTAGTAATAATAGTATGTTAGCAAGGGTATAGCCATGGCAAATACAAACTACCAAATTTAACTGGTGTTTTGTTACTACGGTTATCTAGTCTCATCTGAAAGTGATTGAGCATAGTTCAGTTCTTTTAAATATCATTTATATATAAAAGGTCCTACATCACATTCGTCTTGACAACGGCAGCGCTTACCAACAAGGCCACACTTCACAAATAACTCGACCTACACAAAAAGATATATGCCAAAAGCACTAATTAAAATATAGGCAAACGTGTGCACAGTAGCAAAGTCACCATTGATCATCATCAATGATCATTACAGCCCGATACGAAACTGATTAACGAGGATCAACTCGCAGTTCACATATAAGGTATAGAAAATCAGATAAGCGGTTCTCATCATCAGAAAAAACTCGCGCACGTTTTAATCAACTGAAAACGCTGGACTCACAATGTCTATCCAATTAAAAACTTAAAATGTCAGTATCTTCCGTCACGCCTATATGCGTTATCAAATAAAACCGTCATTGATTGTGCGAGTGGTGGCAACAATACTTTAAATAAAGATTGCGAGCTTGAGACAAACATCAATTCTATTTTATTTAACTACTCGTATAAAAGCATGCTAATCGACATACGGACGCGTTTGCGCTTACATATATATATATATATATATATATATATATATATATATATATATATATATATGTATATATATATATATGTATATATAAGGTATGTACGTTTATATGTAGGTATTCAAATATGTTGTACGTATGTCATCATCATCACCTCACAGAGTGTAATGAAGCAGACTTTAATAATAAAGGCTCTACTGTCAGATAAGCATGACAAGAAGAATTTCTAAATAGTAAATATAATTTTAGTTAAAGAAGAAAACATATTTCAGTATAAAACAAACATTGCATCAATTGGCAAAGGCAATTCATTTTCCACGAATGGAACTCGAACTAGGGTACATTTGCTTCGAAGTCTGTGAATCTATAAACTTCGCCACCCGTGCCGCATATTAAACACAATCTGAAGTCATATGCCAACTTACATTTTCTGATTATCCTTTCATTCAGATGAAGCCATTTGAGGGTATAACATTGATTTTTATAACTTTTAATGAAGGTTGCGATCTTGATATAAACGCCTGATCCATTATTTACATACATTTGTCGGTATAAACTAATTATTTTCCTTCCGCAAAAATTATGAAAATATTCTAAGTGGTCTGGATGGCGAAAATCCAGGATTGTTTAAGGATGGTGGCGATATAATTTCAGGAGCGTTGACCAAACATTTTCATACTATATGGAATAAGGAAACCGTACCACTTGACTGGAATGAGTCGACCATCATTCCCATCTTCAAAAAAGGCAATCGTAATTCGTGCGATAACCATCGTGGTATAAGTTTGACTCCGGTCGTATCAAGGTTATTTGCTTCGATTATCCTACGTCGTCTTAGTGCTTCTCTCTCTCTCTCTCTCGTAAATCTCACTAATAATTTGTCTAAATTAATTTATATACTTTTTTCACTCCTTATGGTTATATGGCAGTGAAACATTAGTCACTTTTGACTTTTGTGTGGCTGGACATGATGATGATGATGATTCTGATGCTTCTGCTGCTGCAGATGATGATGATGATGATGATGATGATGATGATGATGATGGAAAGGCAATTCATCCAGTGGAACAGTTTTGTCCTTATTGGGAACATATCACGTACTGTCCATAATTTGCCGCGGACAGAGCTCGAATTTTGGTACGTCTGGTTCGGAATCTGGTGCTCTAACCATAAGCCACCCTGCCGCATACTACAATCAAGTTTCAGTTATAAACTAGCTAATGTTCCTTGGTTATCATTTCCTTTGGGTAGAGCCTGTATAGCACCCCTTTAGCCGTAAAATTCCAAATAAATATCAAAAATCCGTTATTATAGAACATATACAATGTCACATGTGGAAGCGGTATTGAAATGAACATTTATATAATTAAACCAACATTGGTTGCGCGGACGGTGATACCATTTACTTTTAATCAAGGATGCGATCTTGATATAAACACCTGACCCATTATGTACATATATTTTTCAATAGACCTGTTTCGTCCTTATTATTATTGATATATTGTCGCTTAAGAGATATGATTGAATTCTATATTTCTAACTCTAATGATTTTTCATGATTAATGTTCTCCACTGTTGATCCAGGCATAATTTCAAGGAACGGGACTAACACAGGTGTACAAGAAATTTGGTAGTTTAAATGATCATCCAAACTATAACGACAGAACATTTTATCGATAATAAGATTATTGTTGCTATCCTTTATAGTTTCGCCAACTTTTAATTTTCTCGGGCTAGCATCGGCCAGTTCAAGTTTCGAACGCGTCCTTCATCTCTTCGGCGTTTCTTGTCCAAAAGGATTCAAGATCAACTTTTAGACTGCGCGTAAGTTGGCGTCTTAAAGCTCTGAGAATATTATTGTAAGCTAAATTAGCAGTTATGTTGCGCCTAGTTTCAAGAATCTCCATAGAAGTTTCAAAACCAAAATGTCAAGTAGTACCTACATTGCGCGAAGTAGATTATCTTCATCGACTGAAAGTTAAAATTTTCACCATAAATACCAGTTAACTTTGAACTTTGAATATCTTCATATTTTTGTTGGAAAGACGACTGTTCCAGTTTTCATGCATCAATTTCAGCTTTATTCTTATTTATTTCTCCGTAAAATTGGGTCGCAAATATCCAATAGATAAGTGCATGGTCCGAGTCGATACGTGTTCAAAAATGAACGACTATCCTGGATGCAATCAAACCATCCATAATTAATTAATACATTAGCTATTTCAGTCCGCAGCTGTCCGGGCGTGGGAAGACGCTGTGTGGAGCAATCCATTGTATTAAGTCCAAAGTTTGTGCTACCTAAGTGTAATCATCGTTCCGCGCGGATGTCCAACAGACGTTCATCACTTTAGTTGCGCAATTAGCCACCACTATGGAATTCTGCGTTGCTTAAGCACCCAACTTAAGCATTCACGTCACCAATAACAAAAACCATATCATCAAATCTTTCCCTACATATTAAAGAACTTAGATTGGAGTAGCGAGCGACCCAGCTGTCATTCGTGCTGCAATTAGTGAGAGCATATACATATATAAAGAATGTTGCACCCAATTATGTTACACTCGCAGGATCCTGAGCTCACGTTTCGTATACAAAAATATATCGATTTCTAATTTATCATACATAAGTGAAGGCTTCTTGTTGTCCAATTTGTTTCGATGTTCGCATAGTAAATGCACCGGCGTGAAAATTTGTCTGCAAATATACAACGATTATGTGCATGGTCCGTGTTGACATATGTTTTTCAAAATAACCGACACTCCTGGATGTAACCATGACATCTATAATTGTTACATGATATATCTGAGTCCACTGTTTTCCGGGAGCTGAAGGATGGCATGTAGCGTAAAGAGCTTAGGTTGGAGTACAAAGCGTCCTTGCTGGCTTCTGTGCTGCATTTGGTGGGAGCATATGCAGATACAACGAATAGGCGACGCTGATTAAGTTTGTTGGTATTGATTTTACATGTATTTAAGCGACCATACAAAGTCGTTCATTGAAATAAGCTTCAGCTTCTGAGCTAGGGATAATACCGAAGAATCATTAACCGACTAGAGAAAACTCAGTTGAACCAGAGGTTCGAAGCCAATAGCGCGTAGGTAAGGATCGTGCACCCAGTTCTGTAATAATCTTAGGATTCTGTATTTTGTTTCTGATATGTAGCATATAATTTATCCAATGTACGTGCGATAGTATATTTTTACGAAGCTTGTCTCAGTGTTCGCACATTAAATGCGCTGACGTTAAAACCAAACCTAGGTTTAATGAATAGCAGTTTAATTGAACTATTCATATTAGGCAATCCAACATTGGGCTCAGTGATATACTCAACATTAATCATATTCATAGCATCTAAAAGAGCGATTTTGTTAGATCGAGAAGAGCAAAGAGAAGGAATAGGAGCAGAATGGGTGTCTTCAGTAGTCTGATTTCGCTTATCTACCCTCCACGACTTAGCAGATATTTTGACCGCTTTTATACTGCGCGACGGCCAATGCAGTAGGCATTAATTATAATTCATGTTTTTCATGGTAATATTTGTGCTGTAAAGAACATTAGGTCGCCCATTCCTAGTGTGGATAGTAAGAATTCAGAGTTTTCCTTCCCCTAGATACTTTATTAACAAAAGCTGACGAGAACAATCTGCCCAGGTGCCTTTAGCGAAAGTTTTTTTAAATAGCCAAAACCTTATCTTCGCATCTGGTACGCTTGCCCTTACACCGCCACTACCTATTTAACACGAAGAATTACTGCGAAATTAAACACTTATCGAGGCTTTACATGAAAAGAAATGATAATACAATTTAAACAATAATTGATTGCGCGGGTGGTGGTAACAATTCTTTAAATCAAGTTTGCGTGCTTGAAGTAAACACCAATCCCATTGTATTTAACCAGTCATCGAACAACATAACAAAACTACCGCCAGCTGCAACGCACTGACGCGTTTCGACCTTCCATGATCATCATCAGAGTACGACGGCAAACTGACTATCGAGGATCAAACCGCATTGAATATATATGGAAATCAAATTTAAATATGCGGCTCTCACCTCTAGCAGTCTTGCATACATTGAAAAGAAATGATAGTTGCATCACATTAGACACGGTAGGTTTCATGCTACCAATAATGTGATGACTAGCTCGTGTCCGTCAGGGAGGGAATTTCTGTGGCTATGGACCGAATGCCTGTAAGCGTCATAGGTCTCCTACTACAAAAGACCAAGTTTCACTAGCGTAAGTCATCATCATCATCATCATCATCATCATCATGCCCAGCCATACAAAATGATTTTAGGCAAATTATTTGTGAGATTTACGAGAGAGAGAGAGAGAGAGAGAGAATACCTATTTACTATGAATAAATTTATCAGGACAACTCACAGAGAGAAAGAATACCTAGTTACTATTAGTGAATTTATCAGGACAACTCACAGAAATACGACAGACTAAACCTCTCCACAACATCATTATGGCCAAGTTAGCATTAGAGCAAGGCAACATCAGCAATATAGCTTCCTTGCGGCTTTCACTGTATCACGTCATAAACAATTTTTTATTTATGTGTGCGTGAATACGCTAGTGACAGTATAAAAATGAAAAATACTGTCAGTAGCGCATTTACGCATATATAAATGCATAAAATTAATTATGTATGAATTTATATCAAATCGGTTCCGCACCAATTTAAATTATAAATTTTCGTATGGTTTAAATGTGGTGCGATTTTAATAAATGCGAATTTATACGATAACAAAAACTTCAAATGTTCCACACTAAACCGCGGTAGAAATTTATAGTGCTTTTAATTATTTAAATCAAGGTTACGATCTTGATGTAAGCACCATCCCATTACATGCACGCATTTGTCAGTATAAACTAGTTAGAGTATAGTGTAGAAGAGAAAATTCATCTAATACTCCAGTTTTGTCCTTCTTGGGAA
The DNA here is from genome assembly GCA_029291075.1 of Eudiplozoon nipponicum. Taxonomy (NCBI): domain Eukaryota; kingdom Metazoa; phylum Platyhelminthes; class Monogenea; order Mazocraeidea; family Diplozoidae; genus Eudiplozoon; species Eudiplozoon nipponicum. The sequence continues at coordinate 29,081 of JAQBSW010004833.1, read as the reverse complement.
CTCATCATATACTTTCCAGAATTTTCCGCGGACATGACGCGTACCTGTGCACGACTGTTTCGGAGTCTGTAGCTCGAACCACTGCGCTACCTTACCACAACAGTGGTCTAGAGAAATTTCATATGAGCTCCTCCTGAAGGAAAAGCTAACCAAGGAACTTTTGTTAGCGTATAACTAAAAATTGTGTGTAGTGTGCAGCACAGTGACCCAGTGAATGCAGCAACAGATTCCGAAGCAGGCGTGCCCAGGTTCGATCCTTGTCCACGGAAAATTCTGGACAGCACGTAACGAATTCTCAATAAGAACAAAACTGATCAACTGGATGAATTACCTTTTCTACATTATACAACTCTTAGCTTATACTGACAAATGTCTGTATATAATGGAAATAGCGTTTATATCAGTATCGCAACATTGGTTTAAATAATTTTTATCACCGCACGCTCAACCAATGTTCGCATAGTTCTATAAGTTGTCAAAGAAAACGACGCAGTACTTCAACAGGCGTAGTGAAAGCGTTTCGACTTACCCGAACTGATTTTATGCTTGTCAATTGACGACTCAAAATCATTGGTATGTGGCGACTTAGGCGAACCATCCCGTAGCTTCCAACTGCCTGCTTCAGATCGCTCGGTTCTCACAGAAGAATTCTTGGCAGTTACCCTGTCCCCGTTTGTAAGCGCGCCTGGCGTCTGGATTCGTATGGCATTACGACTATGCTGGCTCTGCTTGTGAGAAAGTTAAACAAACGTAAATTTCGGTAAAATTAATGAGTCAACAAATCGGCAATGATTTATTGTTTGGATGTTTACTTGCAGATGGCGAACTATACCACATGTGTATTATCAAAGGCTTCCATTGTGTAATTCTGGGTCGCGATCTTGAAATAAGCAAAGATTCGGCAGACATTTTGTATATTTTGATCGGTGCTTAATTAAAATTCGAAACCTCAATTTAAGCAATTGCGGACTTCGACTGTTCACATGCGATACACCTCACAATTGAAAGCCCAATTTCGGTCTAAGCAATATATTAAAACGAGATGAAAACTTTAGAGACAAAAAATTGACTGCTAAATTTAAACAGTGATAACCAAATGCGCGCGCTCTCTCTCACTCACTAGCGAACCCCACTCAACCAATGTTCAAATACGTGAAACGATTATGTCCCTTTACGAGGTTTAAAAAGCACTATATAATAACAGAAGAGATTTGTTCCGCATCAAAATGTACAATTAGAATGAAACAAAGAAAGGTCATTCTTCATTGTACCAAGAAAGCTCCATAGAGCAAACCAAAAATATGCCAAGCCTCTTTCCCATCTGAGTAGAAAAATATGTCATAATAAAAAGCATCTTTTCTGCATTATGTGATGACACATAAGTATGCAAGGAAAAGGCACCGTTGAGTAATATTTTGGCATTACTTTTAGCGAACATATTTTAGTGTTATTTACAGTGATCTTTTTAATGAGGAAAACTTCAGCCCCTAAAGGAAGAACAATACAACATCCATTTTCTGTCTCGAGACCATTCCATGATCCCAGCGCTTCGAAGCAAACATTGCGTAGATAAGGAGGGTGTATACAGTTCTGTGTCACTCGTAACATCCTGGATTCTTTTTTCCAATACGCAACATATTACCATATCTAATTTATCGAACGTACTATCTGAAGCCTACGGTTGATCAATTTAATTTAATGTTCGAACATTAAATGCGTCAATGTTAATACTTAATCTTGGTTAAATAATATGCGATTCAATTGAAGTATTTTTGACATTAGGCTCAATGTCTTGATTAAATACCGTTTTTTGCTAAATCGAAAAGAAAAGGCATGCAAAGGAAATGTGGTCGAAATGGAAAACTGAGATGTTTACAGTAGCTTGATTTCAGCTACCTATTCCTCACAACTCGATAGACAAAGCGACACATTTTATATTGTGCGACAGACACTGCAGTAAGTGGCCCCCATTGTTTATATTATTCGTGGTTATGTGTGAACTGTAAAACACTTAGTCAGCAATATCTAGTTGTGATTCGTTTTATTTATTCATTCTCACTGATGACTCGCCAATCAAGGCTTACGAACACAATGTCCCCGAGTACCAGTGGCCAATGTTTCTTTCAGCAGCCGAAACTTCCATTTTGCGTCGGAAAAGTCTTCTCTTATTTTATCACCGCCCATTTAGCACAAACAGTCACTGTGTAACAAACCCGAACTCCAAGATTCACATTAAAACTAGGTGATTGCATCCAATTATAAACAACTCTTTCATGCTTTTATTACCAATATGACCAATCAGGGTCTGATAGTTATAGGGCCGGAAGTAACAAATGAACATATTACGAAATATATATAAAGAATTATAAATGTATGCGGCGATACAGGCAGCTCTAAATGGTTCTTAACTAGTTATCAAACGTGCAACTAAGTATTTTATCATCGGGATGAAAAAGTAACACTGCTGCTTCGTGTGAACGCTTGAAACCTGTCAATAAATTGCCCGACAAAACGTCCGATACTACGGGTAATCCTAAAACGGCAACTGGCAAAACTACCAAATCTCCACTGGAAAAAACGCCAAAATATACGGTGGAGTTTCAGCTAATTTTGCTAGATACCGTGTGCCGCTAATCCAAATAATAATCTAACCGTTGGCACCCTCGCGAACTACATGTGAAAAAGAGAAAATAAGAACTCGTTCATTAATTTATATTATAAGACGTCATAAAAGAAAAGAAATGGCCAAGCAGTGGAATAAAGCCATCAGCATTGCTTCTCAAATCGGATCAATTTTACAACCGGAATAGCACTAAGCCATCATTCCTAAATGGACCTACCTAGTTAATCCAGTAACTAATTTTTCAATCTCGGCAAAGTAAGCGAGTGCATACGCATACAACACGACAAACTATGTCAATAAATTCTGTAAATTCATCAAAACTGAGCAACAATATAAAAATATCGAAGGTCAGAATAAATCAGCGAGTAGGACATGGAGAATAATAGTACTTTTGATTGTGAAGAACGAGTCAAGGTTTCTTCGTCCAACTCAACAGCTTTGCAAATTAAGAGTGTTTTTTTCTCCTCTCTACCAGATTCATGTGCGTCAGTTGGATAATCCAGGTCGGCGGTGGCGGCTGTCCCATTGACATGCTTTATTTTTTCTCTATTGCAAATCGACGACCTCTTGCTGTTTTTTTCAATAACCATCTTTTGCTTCTTTTGCCTTATATGCGCACAGTCAGTTGTATCAGCATCAAAACAGTTAACTATCCTACCCTCGGTCACCGGCGATGAAAGAACTGACGGCTGCACAGGCGAAACTAACGGATTGGCCTTAAGTCTGATAGCCATACGCAACGGTTCCCTTTCTTGAGTGCGCACAATGCATCTATCTGGCGTTGAAACATACTTAGAAATATTTGTGCTGCTAGAATCAGCACGTGATTGCCCCGATATGCTGCCACTTTTTCTAGGTAGTTGGTTGATATGAGACGCAGTCAAATTGCCATCAAATGCATCGCTTTCATCGGCAGAGGTATTCTCACCAGAAGAAGAATCGGAATCCTTTTTTGATTATACAAATAAGTAAAGTATTGTATAGTGCAAATGATTCACTCTTTTATCAGACATTGAAATCGTGGAGGCAAAATCATCGCCACCTAAAGTCGAAACACAGCTCAACTGTGCTTTAAAAAACCAATGTATTTAAAACAGGAGTTCGTCATCATACGATCTTAATAATTGAATTTAAGACTTTCGAATCCTCAATCAGCAGTTTGAATGTCCTGTATTAGTTCGTTACAGGAAATAGAGAGAAATCTAGCCATTGGCACTTCGGCTCAACTGTTAATAATCAACACAATTTATAGATAAATCATTACAACTCGGTGTCTCAATTCGCTATAAATGACTGGTTATTCAAAAAGGCAAATGAACTTACATAGACTGCCCTCGTCCATTATTGACACAAAATGAGCATACAAGTCAGGATGTTCCGTGGAGTTCGATTATGTGAATACGGCATTGACTCACATAGAACTTGAACCATGCACGAGGATCGGCAAAGGCAGTTGCCACTTCAACGTTTGCATGATGACGAGAACTCCATTAATGAAACGAGGATGGGTTTACTATTCACATAGTCCTCTCAAAACTTGCAACCAGTAAAACCATATAAAATTGCGCCTACCAGCTGAACCGTAAAATCTGTCAACCATTAATGCCCTTTACCAGAGAACATTAAGCATTTGCGTCCTCCCTGCGAGTCCGCTGAAGTTGGTAACATCTGAGGCATCGTCTTGTAGAAGATTGCATCGCTTATTTGTCGCAAATTACTTCAAAGCAAGTATAATCGGTTTGAGCTATACTATCGGCATCTCACTTTTAACCAGTAAGCACGAAACGCATGTGCAGATATGATTACATCTTCTGGTAATGCTGATTTTGGTATATCGTCCTAGTCCTATATGGACAAATCTGTCACAAATTAATGAACAAAGATTGTTCAATATATCTAATAAGCTAGTATTTTCTAGCGATTGGACGTTTTCTGATGTTTCGTGATGTCTTTTCCAAGCACATCATCAGAGATATTTCAAAACTCAAAAATAGGCAACACATAAGACACAGTGAAGTAAGTTGGTATTAGTTTGGAATTGACATTTATTCCACCAGTGTTCAATATAATAGAGCCAAATAGAATAGTATCAATCATGGCGGCATTATTCGTTAAAGTATACATTTTCGCAGCCAACATCCGACCTTATACTCTAAGCAAAGACCCATAACCCGTATTAAAACTAATATCAATTGTTCTCTATCATGAGATATACCTCTTTAGCAACAAAGATTTAAATATGATTTAATATATCCATATTCCATGGTGTTCGGCTGTTGTATCATATAACGTTGTAAGCCAACCACTGCCTCAATGCCTCACTCCGTCTGAACGATTATCCGCTAGTCAACCACGCTCTAAAAGGAGCCGTTTGAGCGTTATTGATCTTAAGGACAGCCACTGAAACATTTCGCTTTCAAGTCTTCATACCTTAGTAAATCGATCGAGTGCAGCGCTCGGGACCCGTCGGGCATGTTTACGCCAAATATGTTGCACTCAACATTAATCTTCATCAGATTCGAGCCATTACTGGCAGTCGAAGTGCGCGTTTTATCTTGGCCACCATAGCGTAACCTCTGACGCGTCATCGCGTACTAGTTTTTTAGGATATCCTCGCCGTTGGTTGGCGTATACGGCCTGTGTTAGTTAGTGTAGTCGGATATTATACAGTTACGCCGGGACGCTGATGATGCAGGCTCGCCTGGCAGATGTATCTGCACCTCATAGACAATAGTCGCCAGAGCAAGGCCTGAAACGGATGACACTATAAACCACATAACAAACTCGACTAAAGGTAATTTCTCTCACCAGGAACCAGAGGCCTCGTGACACCACCATCGTAGAAACTATCATCGTACGTTTGCTCACTCAGTGGTAGCATAATTCTAAGTGATACTTTGCAGCACAGGAATTGACAATATTTAAGTTATTGTGCCACTGGTTGAACTCATTTGACAATAAATGGGCACTTTAACATCTGATGCATTTATACCTATTATACGTGATTTGCTTCAAGGAACAAAGTCAACCCATCCCGTGAATTTTTCGATCATACAAAGAACAGAGCTGTGGAAATATGGGCCTGGGTAAGAATAGCTGTAACAGCAGCATCATGTACTCCTTCGCCTTAATGTGATAAACTCTATTTTTTTAGCAACACAGGCGGCATCTTGCACAACGCGTAGAAGTACGACCAATGCGAACTGGATAGTGACATGTCATTGCACTCAGATCGAAAACTTTCTGGTAAACAGGCGATGTTTGTCTTCTGCACAGGATACAAGAGCGTACCAATAGTGTTCCTCTGGTTATAATAAGGAATCCGACCAGTCTTCTGGTCAATAGAATCTGATTGAAATTACAATCCATGCAGCTTCCAGTATTCAGTCCAAATACCCCTGTATTTAAAACGGTCAAAAATAAGAAAAACTACCTCAGAGACGTTAATGCTATTTCTGGACCAGAAAGGCTGAAGAGATGGAAGAATCGTTCGCATCAGTTTATAATCTGTGTTTTTAAGCATATTCATGTTACATGTCCGAGAAAATTAAAATTTATCGCAACAATACTTCTTTGTAACTACAATTTAACAAGCAATAACATGTGTCTTCCTGAAGACTTCAAAGACCAATTTTATAGGGCACCTAAATCAGTCTTCATCCCCGAAAATATGACTGTATAAAAAGTGTGTAACACTAATATTGAAGGGCCATCACGGTCAGAAATACGACGTGCAATCCTATCTCTAAAATGCCCAAAAGCTGCAGGCCCGATGACTCACTTTCCACCTTATTTAAGGATGGTGGCGATATAATTTCTGTAAAGTCGATTAACCTTTTCCGTATTATATGGATTGAGGAGATCGCGTCGGTTGCTTGGAGTAAGACGACCATTACGCATACCCTTCAACACTACAATCGTAATTCTTGCAACGAACATCATGGTAACTGCTTGACTTTAGTAGTATCGATTTTACTTGCTTCAATTATCGTGAATCACATACTAGAGAGGGCAAGCCGAATAACAGCTATGAAGAGATTGTCTATATAATAGTTTTACCTTAAGGCGAGTACTTGAACAGCGACATGTATAGCACCGTCCCAGAATGGCCGCCTTTCTAGATTTGAAAGGTGCATTTGATTCAGTGGATCACAATGTTCTATTCGATATACTGTTGAAAAGTGGTAAGCTCACAGAATTTGTGATCATTATATTCGTGTTCTATACCAAAGCATCTCGTCGCGTCAGAGTCTACAACGAACTACCGCACAACAATACAACTAGCAGTAGTGTCCGTCAAGGATTTTACTTTCGCCGTTTGTGTTTAATTTTGTAACAGATTCCTGATGGTAGATTAGTTAAATTCGATTATGAAGGCGATATGGTGTTATTATTCGACAACCGAGATTCTGCCCGGGCTACATTGAATATATTAGTAGATCTTCTTCCGCAATTCGCTATGAATTTCATTCCCTCTAATTAAGATACCTCTACAGGATCACCCATCCCTCAGTTGAACTCTGCAGCTACCAGATGAAGATCTGGACGCAGATGGCATGTTTATTCATCTTGGAATTTTTCTCATCGTTAAATTTTTGACCGGCTCGGGCATGATTTTTTGAACGTTTTGGGATTCTGGGGGTTAAACTGGACCTACAATCTTTGCATGACTATTTTGCGGAAACGATAAAATTAAACGATATTATCTGAACATATAGGTTATCTTTAGACGGATTATGTTTTATTTGTAAGGAGACGCAATTGAATACAAACGTGGAAATATCGTGTCGTAGCAAATCCAGCGGACTCCTCAACAAGCGTTCATCGCCAAGGACATTGCAAAAAAATATGATATTTTGGAGTAGCATAACTTGAAAACGCAAAGTTTTAATTTCTTTCATGAAAAATTAATTTATGTAACATAAAGATACTGTTTATTGCGGAGAGCTAATATACGCAATTACGTATTTGGTGTTGCGCACCAATTAAGAAATTAGTTGAAATATGACCAGAAAGATAAACCATAGTCAGCATGAGATTATACTTTTAGTTTTTGCTGATTTTGATTTATCCTTCTGTTCATATTTCAGTTAATTTGTTAATAGTTGCGCAACACCTAATTCATAATTTATTTATTTGATGACTTAATAATAAATTATAAAATAACTTTACTCATTAACAGAAAAAATAATGTATATTTAATTTTAAAACATTTTTAAGTCGTGATTAACGTTCGACTTAAATTGTTTTTAAGCATAAAATCTTGAAATGAGTTATCATAGGATTAGATCTAAATTACTGTAATTTGTCAGACATAATTAACCGTCCATCCGATTTAAAATTACAGCGTTTCTTTAAAAAAACTGAAACTTTTATTTGCTAAAAAATTAGTCACTATTTTTTGCTTTTAACATTTGTTCGAATATTAGGTGTTCCAAAATTTCGTGAAAACTTGTTAATAAAATTTCTCAGCTACTATGGGCCAATATATCAGGTCTAACAATTATGTCATTAGATAGTCGTGGGGCAATTGAGGAGAAGGTAGATAATCTACAATCTTTTAGAAAGTATAACAGCCAAATTTCCTGAAACAATACAGAACAACGTGAAGGGTTCCGGCCTGCCATTTCATCGCCAGAACCGTCCCCGCCAGTCATCGCAATGACCATCCGGTCCCTTGCCATCATCAAACCACGCGCAGCATCACGGTCCCTCATCACAATGTGAGCAATATGATTTATACAGATCAGCATCAAGAAAAACAGTCAGTCGCTTACGGTCAGATAGAAGTCCCCCTGCGATAAACCCTAATAATTAGTGTACAAATTATTTTATACAGGTACACAGAACTATAAATTGCTTGAGAACGTGTTAAGATGACACCGAGTGTGAATTTCCACACTTGCTCACAGGCAGTTAACTCAAGAACAAAGTTCAGACTCACAAACAGAAACGGAAGCAAGGTCGGTGCGTATTACCGCGTAGTTAATGTTTGTTACCAACCCATTCTCGAGAGCAGCGTTTGAAATTGATACAGATGCTGCAATATCGTTATTAATGTCGAATTTCCCAATAACATGCAGCAGCGACGTACAGTTAAAGGCCGCCAACGGCTAATCAACAACAATACCTTTCTTGGCGAATTTCAGAGTATCACCAGGTCTACGTTGTGTAATCGCGTGGACATGCAACATTGCATATTAAACTTAGATTTTTGGAAAACTATGTTCCGATAATTTATATGGTCAAAGATACCTTGCTAGAACCAGTTACTAATTTAGGTGTACCTAACTGTGTTCATAGTGACAATTGTTTAGTTCTTTTCACTATTTTTAATCTGCTCATCCACCAATACTTGAGATGACGAATATTAAAGCATCAGATCCTATCAGTAAAGCTCAGTTTACTACGCGGCGCCACATAGAAACAGAAGGCCTGTCAGTCTTCGCCAGAGCTCAACCATTGATTAAGCAGAAGTTACAAGCTGACAAGGCCATTGTTATCAGATGCCGGAGGACGGTATTATTCGTCCTAGTTCTAGTCCTTGGATATTAATGATAGACATAAAGGCTCAGCAACACGTTAGTGATTGGAGACTATGCAGTGGTGATCGAGGCCTCAACACAGTTACAGTTCCGTTATCCGATAAATAATGCTAAAGGTATAATTGATGAAATTGCTCAACGCAAATGGGTCATTATGCTTGATCTTAAGTCGATTTGCCATCAGATCACACACGATGAAGAAAGCATTGCGAAGACAGGTGTCATTATCCATTTTGTGTCATTTGAATATACACGTATGAATTTTGGTCAATGCAACGAATCAGAGACATTTCAGAGATGCACGAATAAAGTATTACACAAACTTCCGCGCACCCATTCTAAGGTTGATGATGTGATCGTAGCCTCTGATAATTTTAACAGCATTTAACGGACATCAAAGAGATAGTTGCTCGTATTGATAAGCTTGGTCTCGTGTTAAACATGGAAAAGTGCATATGAACAAAAAACAAGTGAAATTCCTAGGGCATTCAATCAGACATGGCATTAAAATATCTAGACGACAATTTCGAAGCTATAAGAATGTTTCACGTACATACAACTAAAAAAGAACTGTTTCGCTTTATTGGCATGTGTATTTATTAGAGGTTCTTTATTCCTATGATGGCAGCAACCACAGGCACTGATGGAAAGTCATCTCCAAGGGCTGAAGTCGTCTAAGTCAAACTCGGGTATGCGCTGAAACGCAACCTACCAGCTAATGTTTGAACAAATAAAAGGTCTGCTTGCATAGCATATCACAATACATGCACCAATAAAACTGTCCACCGACGCATTCGATGTAGTCCTGTGCGCTACATTAGAACAAGAGGTCGAGGGTGAAATGAACTTCATTGCATTTTATTCCAAAAAAATTCAGCTGCAAAAAAGAAACACGCGTAAATGGAGGGAGAAATTTTAACTCTGCATGACTCCTGCCTCCAAATTTGAACGACATCTCCAGTGTCATCAATTTGAAGTAAACATCGAATATACGTCGCTAGTAGAGGCTTCACAGACAGGTTCCAAAAACTATCCGTAAAGAGTAATTCGGCAAACGATCCGCCTTAGTGTGTTTAACTTTAGTATCCGTCATGTAAAATACAAAGATAATGTGGTGGCTAATTGTTTATCTCACATTTGGAATAAATTCAGCAGTCCATCAGAATGCCCAAATGGTGCTATAGCACATGCAGACGAAGGTAGCCAGACCAATTTACAAATTTCAAGCTAGGTGCTTCATAGGTCATCGAATTGAAGGGTAGTTTTGTAGTAATACTTCGTTAACACCAGTGTCGCCACCCGGTATTTTATAAATACCATAATATGAGTTATCCTAATGTGGATGGTACAATAATATTGTTACAAGCACGTTTCTTTTGATCGACTATACGACGAGATATTACAAAATTGGTTAAAGCATACCGGCCATGTCATACTCATTCAGAATTTTGCCGTTTCGAGCTGCCTAACGCCCGTTTCAAATTTTATCCATGTTGACATTATTGCTCTCCATGTAGTGTTTTCCGTTATTGTATAGCCATACTTCTGGTCGCGTTAAGGTTTACAACGAATTAACGCATAACTTTACAACCAGCAGTGGTGTTCGTCAAGGTTGTCCACTTTCCCCATTTTTGTTTAATTTTGTAATCGATGCTATTATGAACAACACTCTCTCACACATTCAGGACGGCGGAGTTGAAGTTCTCCCGGGAGATAAACTAGTCGATCTTGACTAAGCGGACGATATCGTACTATTATTCGACAATCAGCATGCTGCCCAGACCACCTTAAATAGATTAGCAGACGTTGTTCCGTCTTTCGGTATGAAATTCGCACCCTCTAAATGTAAGATACTGTTACAGGATCACCCACCACTCACTCCAACGTTGCGACTGCAGAATGAAGATCTTGACAGTCGACAGGTTTACATATCATGGGAGCTGCTATCAATAACGTAGGCAATATGTCCGACGAGGTGAGAATACGGATCGCGAAAGCTAGAGTAGCTTTCTCGAATCTTCGTCATTTATGGAGAAACGCGAATATTTCACTTTGCCTTAAAGGTCGTGTTTACAATGCGTCTGTACGCGCAGTCTTACTATACGCTAGTGAAACTTGGCCTCTTAGAGTTGATGATCTGAGACGCGTAAAGGCATTCGATCATCGTTGTTTGAGAAGTATAGCACATGTTGGTTACCAACAACGAATAACTAACGTTGATATCCGTAGACGTATTTTTGGATCTGACAATAATTGCTCGTCTTTAGAAAAGCAAATAAGGCTCCATCAACTTCGTTGGCTCGGTCACGTTTTGCGTATGCCCTCATTCCGATTGCCCAATAGAGCTCTGTTCTCTTATCCAGCACCAAATTGGCGTAAGAAACAAGGTGGGCAGATTTTGACATAACAGAAACAATTAAAGTCACTTACATCCAAATTGGGTAGTATAGGATCCACTCGTCTGCCGGGATGGGGTCCTCGTGCACATCACAGTTCTTGGTTAGACACTCTTAACGATATGGCAGCGAATCGAGCTCAGTGGCGATCTTGTTGCAGATGTATAGTAGAATCATCTTCGTAGCTTTCTTTTCTTAGTAGGGCAAAGTTAGCTGCGAGGTTCGGTTTGTTTATGACGTGATATGGTGAAGTCCGCAAGGAAGCTGTGTTGCTGATGTCGCCTTGCCCGAATGCTAACTTGGCCATAATGGTGTTGTGGAGGTTTAGTTTGCCTCATTTCTGTGAGTTATCCTGATAAATTTACTCATAGTAGCAAGGTTTTCCTTCTCTCTACCCCTCTCCCTCTCTCATAAATCTCAATAATAATTTATCTAAATTCACTTATATACTTTTTTTCACTCCTTATGGTTATATGGCAGTGAAACATTAGTCACTTGACTTTTGTGTGGCTGGAAATGATGATGAATAGCCATAATTGATCGACATACCTTGACGTATTACTTTGGCGTTCTTACACCATTGGGTGACAAGATTTGTGCTACCAGGCGTAGTTTTAACTAACCAAGGTGTCAATTTCATGATTCGTATGTTTTAAGATAATCTACAGTTTCTTGGATTCGATTTTTGCGAAAAACAACAGCAGTCAATCCTTAGTAGAACGGTCTATTGAAGCACTTGCATCGAGAGTTAAAGACGGCGCTACGTTCATCTCGCGAACAGTCCGATGGACCTACCGCATTCCCATTAGTAATACTTCGTTGGCCGTCAAGGTATCGTGATATTACAAAGGTCACATTAGATCACGTTCCGCAACTTCCGAGAGATCCCATGAGCGGTTTAATTAGTGATGAGCTACCAGCTGCGGAAGTTGAACGGAAATTACAGCGCGTTTTAAATAGTCTGTGTCCGCAATTAACCAGAAATCAACATCCGCCAGTTAATGTTTCGAAAGATTTAGACACATGTAAGCAAGCTTATATCCGAATTGACGCTGGTCAGTCGACGTTGAAGCCGCAGTATACTGAACCCCATACGAAAATCAAGCGAAAACCTAATTTTTTGGGATTTATTATAACGAGTCATAAACCAGTGATTGTTGATCGATTGAAGCCTGCATTGGAGTTCCGGACTCGGCCACCAATTATAGCAGTAGCTGATAACGATCAAGAACAAGGGCCATTCTCATGTCAGGCATTTAGTACATCAGAGCCTATTCAAGAAACGATAACAATAGCTCGTCCGCGAGTTCGATTTAAACTTAACGTGGATGATGTCAATTTTGGTGGCGAATAATGTAGCACCGCCATCGGTAACTAATATTAACCGGGGCGGATATGAATTTCTGAACGTGCTGTAAGTCTTGAGGTTAAACTGGACTTAAGTGTTTCGCATGACTGCTTTCCGGAAATGACAAAATTGAATGAAAATATCTGATATAATTTATTTTGAAATTGATTGTGCTTGATTTGAAAGTAAAATCTTTGAACATAAACGAGAAAATATCGTGTCGTGACAATACGCAATTATGACATCGGTAGGCGAATTTTCTGATCGGACACCAATTGCTCCATTTTAGAAGAATAAAAGGGCTCCGTCAGTTGCGATGGCTTGGTCACGTTTCACGAACGCTAAACAGAGGATTACACTTTCAAAATGATTTTCATAAGCTCACTGCCATAATCCGCCGCCAGCGATCCGTTTCAAATGAGTACAAAAGTGTTGTTTTTGTGTTCCTTTACGAAAGATGAAACACTAACTCTACTGTTAAATGTTGTGGTATCGCTATCTTGTGCGCTACAAGCTTTCTCACAGCTATTATCCACAGAAGGATATGTAAATCATGAAGGAATCGAACAAGGCCAACTCAGACAACGTTTTGACTGCGAATGTGATAAGTTGACTAAATGCATGCAATCCGTCGCACTCATGAACTGCGCCACCAGCAACAATGGTCAACGATTGCAGCTTTTCTTGTCTACTCGGTCGATTTCCATTCATTCTCGTGTGAGATAATATGTTAAATGATGATGTAAAATAAAAAAATAGTTCGATTGATTTAAGGATTTTATAATAACTCATCCGTATTTAATTTCAATAGCACGCTTCTTTCATAACCAATTGTGATTGGTCAGCCATTCGACACGGATTTTTCATTGCTCCCACCCTGTTTAGCTATGTTTTCGATGCTGTCATTTCCGAGATCACAGGAAAATCCATGGACTATAGATAAGTGGTGATGGCCGCCATGTTGACTCTGAATACATTAGCCATGCCGACATAAAGAAATTAAAGGCTAGTGAAGTAAAGAGAGCAATTAATTAAGCTCAGAATGTTTCTACGAGGCACGGTCCGAAGATATACGTCTCAAAAACTGCCGTTATGGCCCATATTCATCTGAATCGAAAGATCCAACTGAAAAGCGCCTTGCTGCTAGTTGTTAACGAATTCGTTTAATTTGTGCATCTGGTTACATCAGACAGATAGTCTTCTGTCGTAAAAAGTTGTAAAAACTTGTTGGCCTACAAAGCCTCATCACAAAAATCTTAGCAAAAGAAATACTCAAAAATGATACGTTCATATAAAAGCATACACATATAATTTGAACTGCAAGACAAATGTTCAGCTTAAGAAATACAACTAAAAGGTTTCTATGCTACAATCTCTTCACGCAACTCAGGCCACCTGGATGACTCAAATAGCGCCTTAATAAATTAAGTACACACATACATTATATATATATATATATATATATATATATATATATATATATATATTACCAAATAGATTCTAACACGAATGGTTAGTTCACGATCTAAACTAATAAAATGAATCACACAAAAATAAATAGATATAGTTCAGTGATTCAGAAACATGATGATGGGAATAAACAAAGCAGGCAGACCGCTACGAATCTGCACTACTATACGCTGATGTAGCCAGGAAGTCAGCTATATCTAGCTGCATATACAGTACCGTTTCCCCTCTCGGCAGAGAATGCTGATATGCCGTAGTTTGCAGCTAGACCTGAACTCAAGGTTCATCTCCACTTGACTGCCCTAATTAAATATCCTCGCTGGCTATAATTACGTATATCATCATTTAACACGGGCAGATCATATAGCATCAAATAGCAATGTGCTGCTAAAATCGATGAACAATTGCCAGCATCCGTATCAAATCAGTAATTTATTAACGTTATTGACTGTTTATCAGAGCAAAAAACAACTAAAACAGTGCTGTTAGTGATAAGCGAATACTCATTTCTTGGCGAACAGATCAATAGCTTCATCTGCCATGTACACAAAATCAAATCCTACCACCAGAGTGACATTGCTTGGCTATTCTTATGAAGGTTCATTTCACGAATACATATCGAACGGTTATTAGCTTCATAATCGCGTAAAAAATCCCAACAGCCAACACCGGAGATGTGCTGAACTATACTTTAACAGTGTAGCATCAATACAACGCAACGCTTCCACACTCAAATTCAGTAGCGACAAGTTTAGGCCACACGTTCTTCTCAAACGTACAGCAGAACAATAACTGCAGCGACATCTGTAAAATGTAGAAGCCACTTCATGAACGATATCCTCGCTGAGCCCGTTCGAACAGTCAACGCCTCTATAACTAGAACAAGTTGCTCCATCATCTTATAGCCGACTCATCCGCGTAGTTTAACCTCTATACTGTAGGCTAGAGTCCTGCAATTATCAGTACAAAAAATCATTCAGCTAAAGTGACCGCCCCATTTTCCTCAAAGGATCCAATGGCATTAACGATAGGATTTAGAGACAATAACTAAAGAAGTCTTGTTGGCTTCTATAGTCTCATTATATAACGCTTGATGAATGTAATTCTCAATAAATGACTTTTTTAAATAAAAGCACACAATTATAGATTTGCAAGCCAAAATTTCAACATTAGAGAAATAATTAAACAGTTTTTGAGAAACACTCTTTACGCCATTCTGGCCACTAGATGACCAAAATTATTTTTGAAATAGTTAAAATAAAAGTACGCAAATATGTAAACCTAGCATAAAGTTCGCACAAGAAGATACCGTTTATAAGTGGGTGGTCTAAAATCAACATAAATTTAACTAAATAGCTTATAAATCAATAAAATATACCACGCAAAAATGTAAACAGTTAGGTCAGTGTCTCAGTAAATATGAATAAGCACATTAACATGATGATTATAATAATAAACAAGGCAGTCAGTCGCTTGGTATGTGTCCTACTATAAGCCGATTTATCCAACCAGTCGGATGTCCAGCTGCAGTACTACATTTTCCCCTCCTCGACATAAAATACCGATACGCCGTAGTGTGCAGCTAGTTCTAAATTATGAAGCACCTACGAGTGACCATCTTGAATAGCCATCCTCGTTAGCCGTCATCAATCATGACATAATTTAACAGTGACAGAGCATGTAGTATCAAATTTTAATGTGCTGATAAAAGCAATTTGAAAACATACCAAATCAGTTCTTGATAGAGTTCATTAATTGTTCGCATTGTACAAATACGAACTCAACGAAGAGAAATAACATCAATTCTCGGTGGACGGATTATTCATAACCCAACCACGTACACAATACCAATATCGACCGCCATGAATGTGCTGCATATCTTTTCAACAATGCGCCACCAAGTCAACACAAAGCAGAACGGATTACTAGCTGGCTCAAATAAATAAGTCTCAAATAAATCCATGTAGTTGGCCTTCAAACTTCAATTTGATAACGTGTCCCTACCACACAATAATTGCAGCGACACTGCTGCAAGATGTCCAAGCCGCCTCATCCTAAGTATGAGCTGACTCATCCCTATAGATTGAATTCTATACTGTAGACTAATTTCCTAAAACCATCGGTACAGTTAAATATATCAGGCAAGATTTTCTGCCACAGTTTCCATCAAGAAGTCAAAGCAAACCGGAAAAAGCTTTAATAATAGTATTAAGAGTCAAATTATTGGTTTTCTAAAGCCTCATCGTATATTCTTAATTGTGCACATAAAAAATCATAAAAAAGATAATTTGGCATGCAAGCCCAAGTTCAGAATAAGAACATAGTTCAATAGTTTCTACGCCACACTCTTTCACCCCCTACACCAATCTAGACAACTTGATCACCTAAATAATGCAATAATTAATTGAAGCTAAAGTACAACCAGTGCATGCGTATAGACTAAAATTCAAATCTGAAATCTAAATAGACAGTTCGTAACACTTATAGCGTGAGTGATCTGGAATAAAGCACAAATAAAAATTAGCTCATTAATTCAAAAGAAATGTAAGTAAATAGCTTGGGCGATTCTATTGAATAATGTTAAGACACACAAAAGTATATATAACTTGACACTCTTCAGAAGTTAATCGAATCTTCGCAACACAGCAGATAAAGAGACACATGTAAGGAACCACTATTTTTAATTATCCGTGATTAAGTGTTAGCCGTGAGAGATAAATAGACCACCCAATCGCAGTGGAGATGATTTCGGTTTGGTTTCTTTGTTGACGATGGTCTTCAAATTTAGACCTACGAGCACTATCTGCATGAACGGCAGTGACAATAATATCCTTTAATATGGTTGTTAGGCCGGAAATTTATAACTTTACTGGAATCTGTCATCAGCATAGTGAACTTCAGAAGAGCATATTCCGGAAAAATTAATTAGGCCTCTCAACTTAACTACGCTTGCCTCTAATATACAGCACTGTTTTGCACTCAAATTGTTACTTGATAAGTGATAGAACGCTGCTACTTGATAAAACGAAGTGTATTGTTAATAACGGTGCCTGGTAGAGATTAGCGATTTACTTTTACTTTAACTCCAGACATCCACCGTTGTTTCTTGGTGGTCGAATATTCATATTAAACACTTTATTTGGACAACGTCGGGAGTCACGAGGTAATGGGCTTTAAAGAAGCTCAGTTGGTTGTGATTTACCATCTGTAAGGAACTGTGATGGAGCAGAGAAGATCCTCCAAGGATCAATATAGCGTTATCCAAAATGCCTTAATAGCCTGGCGATTCATATATGTGAGGAGGCTTACCAGACAGTCCCCGGACATCACAATCGATGCTTCTTAACACCATTCGCGGTATTGTCTTACCCAAGGTCACACAGCGGACCAATTTTGATAGTCTTTGATGAATCCTAACGTTTAGCTGATATTTATCCTAACCAAACAGAGCAGATGCAGGGGTTCACATTATTGTTCAGGCAATAACAGCGATTATGCAAGTATGTATTAGGTTTTGCGAACCTAGTAACAAATTAGTTCAGTTGTGACCAGAAGGATAAACCAAAGGCATACTTTCCGTTCATGCTGCCTTTGGTTTATCCTTCTGGTCACAACTGAACTAATTTGTTACTAGGTTCGCAAAACCTAATACATACTTGCATATATATTAGTTCTTCGCAACAAACAGTATTTAACTGCAATAACAGCGATTGTCGATGATCCACGTATTATCCGCATAAAGAAGAATCAACACTTTTATCTTGTGGTTAGATAAATGAGTAAATACTATCCGAGCTAAGAATAATAACACTACAAATCTTGGAAAAACGCAAATTCATAAAGATAGCAAAGTATCTGTTCGATCGACGGATAAAGAGGGTATATACTATTGTAATATCAACCAAAAACCGTTCCTGTGTCGGATAAATAAAAATAAATGTAAATGATTATTAAAACTTACTGAGTTTGAATTGCAGATTTCATTGCGGCGTTCAACTAGATCACTTTTCTCAGTGAATATTTCGCCTGTTTCTTTGACATTTAACCTTTGATACCTTGATCTAGTTCTAGTTCGATCAGGAGCTGCCGACACTACACTGCTAGAGTTTTTCGCTTGTTTTTGCTCGTCTGCCTCATTTACGTCGTTATTATCCACAGGAACTAGTGTAACTAGTGTTTTATCCAGTCTACGTAGTTCTCTTGACTTCTTTTTCTTTTTCAACGGACCAACAGTGAACCGTGGACTAACAGAGGTGAGCTTACGTTTTTTACACAACGACACGGGACTAGAACTATTATTTTCCAACGTCAATCTCTCTGTTGGATAATTTTTCTCTGCATTAGTAGCAGCATTGTTGTTAGAGAAACAAATTTGATTCTGGTTAAGTTTTTCACCATTTTCTATAGAACTAAAAGCGTCGTCGTTTGACGAAGAATAGCTAGCATTAGAAGAAGCACTGCTATCACTAAGATAATCTGCATCACTGCTCTTCAGACAGCCGTCGCTATTTATGCATCCTGCATCAACGACATCGGTAGTTTCTTCAGTCCTCTTCTCATCGATCTGAACTTCAATCTCATTTTTTTTACTAGCGGCACAAAACCCATTCACCATTGGTCGTGACGAAACAGTCAATGAAACAATCCCCTGTTCAGGTAAACACTTTCTCTCGCGCAGGCTTTTCATTCTTGTACAGACAAT